>CAWUFW010019187.1:0-194980 GCA_963921515.1 Calotriton arnoldi
TACATGAGATGACGGCGGTGCACAGGGACATTTTACAATGCCTCCGCCAGATGAACAGCAACCAGTCCACACCTCCCTGTGTGCCAACAACATCTGGTACCGAACAAACTGCAACTGCCACAGGGAGGGAGGAGGACTCTGGCGGAGAGTCCCCTGCACCGCAGCAGCCTGCACTTGAGGGCCCCCAAGAAGAGGGGTCGTCCGAGGAGGGAAAGTGAGAGGCTGATGGCCAAGCGCAACTCCCAGGAAGCCTGAACCTGTTCTGGATTTTCGCCTTTGTGCACAGACTGTTCACCCTGTTGATGGCAACACTACTCCCACACATTGCATGGGGAGTACAAGTTGGAACAATGTGTCAGACAACTGTGGCCCCGATACTGGGGATCCTGTCTACCTGGACTTTCAATTCACCTAGGAACTTGGGATTGCAAGATTCATGTACAGCACAACCCATCCTATGCACTATTAACACAGATGTATCACAATAAACACACTAATACACCATACTTGCCTCTGTCGTGATTCCAACGTGGGTGCTGTTATGGGGATGATGAACTGCAAAATTACACTGTGTATGCGAACTGCAACAGCAAGGACAACACAGGCATGTGAGTACAGGCAACGTGACACATATGAGGGAGACACACCACCAGGGGTACACAACACATACACACCTAGGCCATCTGACTCATTGCCTACACTGATGTTGCCAGGGAAGACGGTGCAATGCACAGACACCACACCCATTCCCAGTTGTAGTCAAGTAGCCCACAGGTGCAGTAAGCAAATGGCAGTCAAATGTGTGACCACAGACAACGCACATCACTAAGTGAAGCACAGGTTTATTACACAGTAGCAACATGCCGTAACCACTACAGATGCAAGGTAACCCCACCTGGTAGCGGGCACACAGTCAACAACTGTAGACGGAAGGAAGTCCATGGGTGTGGCGCACATCACCTGTAGGGACACAACAGCTACCAGCCTGGATGTGCAATCACGTCGTCGGTGGACACAGTTGACCAAACGAATCTGAAAGTACCCTGTGAAGGACAGAAATGACACACAGTCAAAAGCAATGCAGTACAGGACAGATCAGCAAAACTCATGCACAATACATGTTACAAGATACCCACCCAGAACCAAGTTAGCATGTCAACACTGTTGGGGAGTACAGCCCACCTGTCACCACACATCGCAACACACATCCTGTCAAGTAGCCCATGGACACACTCCAACAGCACCAGAGCACCACCCACACATCATGCCAACTCACATCATTCACATGACACCTCAGGATACTCACATTCAGCTAAAGAAGTTGGTGATGAGCTGTGTGCGGACATCACCATCACCATCACCATCATCATCATCATCATCGTCACTGGCATCGTGGTCCAGGCCAGGATCCTCCACAGGTGGCGGATGTTGGTCATCGTCATCCTGGATGAGAGGCAACTCCTTCCGCACTGCCAGGTTGTGTAGCATGCAGCAGACGATGATAATCTTGCACACTTTCGCAGGGGCATATGGGAGGGACCCTCCGGTCTTGTCCAGGCAGCGGAAGCGGCTCTTCAGGAGACCAAAGGTCCGCTCAATCACTCTCCTGGTCCGACCATGTGCCTCATTGTAGCGCATCTGGGCAGGTGTCACAGGGTTCCTGAGGGTGTCAGCAACCACGGCATGTTGGGGTATCCCGAGTCACCTACGGACAGACAAGTGCACATCAGCTGACTTGGAAAAGTGGGCGGAATACTACAGATCAGATCACACACAATGGCACAAAGTCAGTACACACCGACAAGCCAGGCACGCTGGTTCTGCATCTGTGCCATCATCCTGGGGATGCGACTACTCCTCATCACAAAGGCATTGTGTGCTGAACCAGGGAAACGGGCACACACGTGTGTGATGGTCATGTCTGCAAGACACACCACCAGTGCATTGACCGAGTGGTAGTGCTTGCGGTTCCTGTAGGCCTGCTCCTGGGCCTGTGGTGGTACCAAAGCCACATGTGTCCCATCAATGGAGCCAATGACATGCGGCATCCTCCCCAGGGCATAAAAGTCACTCTTCACGTCAGTGAGTCAGTACGCAGTCTAGGGAAATAGATGTACCGGTTCAGGAAGAGCAACATTGCCGCCAAAACATCGCGTAGCACACGGCTGAACATGGTCTGTGACATCCCACCAGCAGACGCCACAGTATGTTGGAAGGTACCGGTGGCAAAGAAGTGTAGGGCTGCCATCACCTTCACCTTGGGGGTCAGCGCTGTAGGATACGGCCGGCCAGGCTGCAAATGTGGGGACAACTGCACTGCCAAATCCTCAATCAGCTGCCTGGTGAAGCGGTACCGTCGGATGCTGTCCCGTTCCACCATCGTTGCCAGGTCTGGGAATGGCCGATGGACAGCAGGAGCCCTGCAGTGCAGAGGAGAAGTAAGCAAGATCGTCAGTCACCCCACATATGCGGCATTGAACACACTCAAGATCCCAACATACATCATCATGAGGCACAACTACATGAAGTGTGCAGTACCGGAACGACATGTATGGTACATACATGGCCAACATCTGTCAACACGGTCCTACAGGTGGCATCAATTTGTCCCAGGTTGGCCCATTGGATATCATGATGCTGTGTCACAGTCACCCCCACAGTGACATGTGAGGACAGATGTGCCCCAGGCACCACAGCTCAACGACAGGCACATTCCCAGGGACCCTGTAATGCCACATGGACACTGGCATCACCTGGAGTATCATGTGTACACCACAGCAAAACAAACATGACCCCCACAGGTAGTGGCCACACTTGCCATGGCAGGACAGCCATGGACGTCTGTGACACACACGCACAACATCAGAGTCCATGCACACACAACGTGGATGTGGAGACTGTCTCCCATTGTGCACATGAAATCAGAGACATTGTAAACACTACATGCACAAAGACTGTGGAGGGCCATCACTATTGTGCCACTGGGACACCCTGGCTCAAACATACCGTCCCACATGGGACTCACGGGGTATGTGACATGACATACACAAACACCACTGTGAAATGTGACCATGACACATGCACAGATATGAACAGTTGCACATCACAGTGGTCACGTACACGTAACACCCAGGATCCTGTCCCCATGAACACGTGCACAGCCTGGGGGTGGCTGCCCACAGGTGACACCCACAGGACAACATGTACACCAACATACACACAATAGGAAATGCAGCCTTACATGCCTTATGATAAGGTTTGGACAGGCTGTCGTGATGTAGGTGTGCCCCTCACTCCCTGGGGAGCTATCTGTGGCTGGCATATGTCCATCTGAGACAGGCATGCTGACCTATGCCAGTCACATATACAGTGATGCGTTGAACCGCAATGGACCGATCGGTGCCTCCGGCCGGCCCATTGCTTTCAATGTGTGCGGGTGCGCGTTGTACCCCTGTGCGCGTTGAACTGCAATGGACCGATCGGTGCCTCCGGCCCGGCCCATGCATTCAATGTGTGCGAGTGCGCGTTGTACCCCTGTGCGCGTTGAACTGCAATGGACCGATCGGTGCCTCCGGCCGGCCCATTGCTTTCAATGTGTGCGGGTACGCGTTGTACCCCTGTGCGCGTTGAACTGCAATGGACCGATCGGTGCCTCCGGCCGGCCCATTGCTTTCAATGTGTGCGGGTGCAGCGTTGTACCCCTGTGCGCGTTGAACTGCAATGGACCGATCGGTGCCTCCGGCCGGCCCATTGCTTTCAATGTGTGCGGGTGCAGCGTTGTACCCCTGTGCGCGTTGAACTGCAATGGACCGATCGGTGCCTCCGGCCGGCCCATTGCTTTCAATGTGTGCGGTGCAGCGTTGTACCCCTGTGCGCGTTGAACTGCAATGGACCGATCGGTGCCTCCGGCCCGGCCCATTGCTTTCAATGTGTGCGGGTGCGCGTTGTACCCCTGTGCGCGTTGAACTGCAATGGACCGATCGGTGCCTCCGGCCGGCCCATTGCTTTCAATGTGTGCGAGTGCAGCGTTGTACCCCTGTGCGCGTTGAACTGCAATGGACCGATCGGTGCCTCCGGCCGGCCCATTGCTTTCAATGTGTGCGGGTACGCGTTGTACCCCTGTGCGCGTTGAACTGCAATGGACCGATCGGTGCCTCCGGCCGGCCCATTGCTTTCAATGTGTGCGAGTGCAGCGTTGTACCCCTGTGCGCGTTGAACTGCAATGGACCGATCGGTGCCTCCGGCCGGCCCATTGCTTTCAATGTGTGCGGGTACGCGTTGTACCCCTGTGCGCGTTGAACTGCAATGGACCGATCGGTGCCTCCGGCCGGCCCATTGCTTTCAATGTGTGCGGGTACGCGTTGTACCCCTGTGCGCGTTGAACTGCAATGGACCGATCGGTGCCTCCGGCCGGCCCATTGCTTTCAATGTGTGCGGGTACGCGTTGTACCCCTGTGCGCGTTGTACCGCAATGGACCGATCGGTGCGCACCCATTGACAATGGGCTTGCCTGGCAACGGACGCGTTTTCGAATTTCGAGCGAGTCGGTTGCTGGAAAATCAGTTGGTCACCCACAACAATGTTGCAAAATCATGTATGTCATGAAGTTGAAGTTTTGAAGGATGCTGTGGGCGTGTTTTGGTGCTGCTATTCCATGGATTGGCCAGATTCAGAAGATGCAAACGACTTGGACCTATCACTTTGGACACAAGGGACAGTATCTGCCTCTCCAGCACATATATATTGCTGCATGTTCCCCTGAGAGCCCACTTGCCTGCACTACATGCTCCAGGACGACATCTGCCACTGCACTGCTGCTGTCTCTGCCCCTCTGGACCCTGCAATGGCACGTACTGTGGAGAGAGCCCCAGCCTTCAGCCTTGAGGAGAACCAGGCCCTGCTGGACAGCCTACTTCCACAGTACAGCAAGCTGTATGGGACACCAGGGGAGCAGGTGAGTGTTCTGTGCACTGCCTTTCTGAATGTGCATTTTGTCTGACTAGCAAGGCTGAGAGTCAGCACGCCACTGGCTAGCAGGCTCACTGAGTAGTTGTCACCCCCATAGTGTGTGGTGACTTGCACTGGACAGGTATGGTGCAGTGACAGTGCTTCTGAACAGGGTTTTACTCCCCATGCAATGATACCATGTAGTGACTTCTGGAAAACTGTCCATGGGCAGCCGTGCACTGCCTGTGTACACCATGTGCCCCTGTGATTGCGACATGTATATGCAACTGTGTCATGCACGGATATGTTGCATGTGTAGTAATGGCCTTATCACTTTGTCATCCTGACAGGCTTCTGCCCATCGGAAGCATGAGATATGGAAGGACATCGTCCGGGCTGTCCGGTCCGTGGGGGTCTACAAGCGCCGGATCCGCAACTGCCAAAAGAGGTGGCAGGACCTTCGGGGCTGGACCCGGAGGATTGCACGGGTCCAGCTGAAGCTGTCACCTCCTCGCAGGAGGGGCGGAACACGGACCCTGACCCCCACATGCTCAGGATCCTGGCGGTGGTCTTTCCAGACCTGGATGGGCAGCTGAAGGCCAGACAGCAGCAAGGAGGGGGTGAGTCAAAGACTGCACTGTGTACTCTGTCTAACATGCTATGTGCCCTCCTCGGGCCTGGTTAAACTGCCACAGTACAGCAGTCATGTTGTCCAGGAGCCATGTCCCTCTATTGTGCACTGCCCACTCCTCATCTGATACCCAGGTGTGGCCCTTACATGCAGGGAATTCTGTCACTTAGGACTGTGTCCTTGCAGTTTGCTTGACTCAAGGTGGGAGACAGCATCTGTTTCCCTGACTCTGTGGTGGGCATCATGGGTGGGTCCATTGCTTACACAATGCCTGTATTCTGACATGTATTCAGCGTGTTACTTTGATCTGTGGTCCAATTGCTGAGCTGATCCACCACATGTGGCTGGGGTATCTGGCACACACCCATGCTGCGGGTGGGAACAATGTTTGGGCCCCAGGAGTATGTATATGACGTGTGTCACACATACTTAGCCAGCTGCCTACAGTCCAGGGCTCATCCCTCATTCATGTGGGGCTGGACAGTCATGCCTACTCCAGGCCATACAATACACTCTGTACTCCCACTCCCGTGTATCAGCGGACACATTGTGCACAGTGATTTGACCCCTCAGGTGTCTGCCTCTGTGTCAGTGTGCTGTAGATTAGTCGCCAGGACTGCTGTGGAGTTTCTTGGTAGGGGCTCAGCATGCCACTGGAGATGTGACCATAGGAGACGATACTTGTGTGACACATAGGTGTCTGATCAGCTGCCCATGCAGACTGGGGCATGTAAATGTGAAGTTCAGGCAGCTGTTCCCCATGCACAGCAGAGTGTGAGGGGCTCAGGTTCAGAGGGTAGTGTCACAGGTCTCCCATATGTCCAATAGGTATGACCTGGACAGATGAGGGTTAAGAGGATGTGTTGTGGGGGGATGTACATGTGCACTTGTGCAGCTCCAGGACTTGCATTCCCCATGACCTACTATTGTGACACAGTGCAGAGTGTTGTTGTCTGGCTGCAAAGCCATACATCACTGAGACAGTGATGTATGACTTTGCAGTCATGCCTCCGCCATGGCATGTGTCTACTGATTGGTGAGCCTGCAGGGGAGTGACATGTGCTACATGCACACCATAGTGGCGCTGGCTATCAGGACATGGGTGCATCATGGTGTCTGTCGCTGGTATGCATCACATGCATTTCCTATTTGACTCTGGGCATCCCTTTCATCCGGAAACCTGTACTGACTCAGTGGCAAGAGCTGTGATGTGTCCACACCGTGTCCTCTGCACTGTCCAACTACTGTGTACTTGGTGCATGTGTCAACACTGGGGTGTTGCAATCCAACAGACACCAGACAGATGGGTGCAAGGCCATGTGGGATGTGAGTGCCATGCTTGGCATCAGACTGACAATTGACTTCTCCTGTTCAGTTAGGGCACTTTTAGCAATGTACAACTGATGATGCCAGGGCTTGCTCTGTGATGTGCTGTGCTCACAGTGGTGTGTGCGTTATGTGCAGGTGACTGATGTCTGTCTGTATCCCCATTGTTTGCAGATACATCCACGGCCACGGAAGGGGACAGCTCCACGGACCAGGAGGAGCCGGAGAGCCAGACTGGGTCAGCAGCCGAGAGTGGTCGGAGGGACCCAGTGGCACGGAGGGCGAGGGAGCCACACCGAGGAGTCCTCAGCAGCATCCACCTCAGCTGAGGACCAGAGCAACTCGGAGGATGACTCCCTTGTGGAGGCGGGTGTCAGCAGCCACCACACCCCAGCTAGTGTTGCTGTCCCCGCCACCACCAGCACCACCACCGCCCTCCCATCGGCTCCCATTCCCCAGGTCCGTGGAGGCTCCCATGTCCGGGAGCGTGTTTCCTTTGGGCCAGGCACCGCACCCCTGCCCCTGTGTCCCCTGCTGCCCTGAGTGAGGAGTCTGTGTACCTCCTTCGCCAGCTCCATGTAGGGCAGACAGCCATGCTGAGTGTCCTCCATGCGCACACCGCGCTGTTGACTCAGCTGGTGTCGTTCATGGAGGGCATCTCATCGGGCATGTCTGACCTACAGAGGGGCAATAGGTCCATGGACTCCTCCCTGACGGCAGCAGTGTCCCTCCTCAAACGGTCCCTCACCCCTCCTGCCTCTGCTCCATCCACACTTCCCAGCACCTTACCCGTCCCAAGCACACACACACCGGCACAGGCACACACCAGCACACACACATCCAGCACACTGACACACACGCCAATGACAAAACGCACACGCACGCACATTCAGGGGACTGAAGCCAGACTCACAGGGGATGGGGCCCTGGAACACACACACGCATCCACATGCACTGCGCAGTCCTCAGTTCCCTCTCCCTCCAAAGCACCCTCCCTTGCCTCACATGCAACCCCAAAGTCACAGCAGCTCTTCCTCTGTGACCTCGGCCTCTTCCCCACCGATGAAGCTGCTCCAGCATCCCGGGGGAAGAGGAAGCCCACCCACACGGAGCAGAGTGCCCCTCGCCCCCGGACACCCTCCCCCAGGCGCAGACGGACTGAGGCCCCCACCCGCAAGTCCCCCGGAGTGGTAAGAGCAAGACCCCGCCACCGCCCTGCAGCTCAGGCACAAGGTCTCCGTCCTCCATCCCTCAGGCCCCCACTGCACAGGTGCCCCCACCACACCCTGCCCCAGGTTCCCCCACCCACAGATATACCATCCCCAAGAGGATCCGGCCTTCTCCCCCTGCCACTTGCTCTCCCAGCACCACACCCCCCGCTGCGCTTGTCTGTGCCACTGATGTGGTGAGGGTGTCCTCCCCCTCTGTCCAACCCACCTTGCCTGTTCCCCATTCTCCTCCCCTGGAGGTAGGCACTGCAGTGGAGTCCACTACCGCCCTGTCTGACTTGGGCACTGCAGTGGCGGACCTGTCCACCCCATCTGCAGGGTCCACTGCAGTTGTGCCGGCACCCACGACATCTGAGTCATGCCCCCAGTTGTGCCGGCACACACCATGTCAGACACCTCCACTGCAGTTGTCAGTGGCTCTCCAGCACCCACCACCCCTTCCCTGACTCCCCTGGTGAGCCCTGATCCTGTCCCTGCGGTGCCTGGCCTGCCCCCGGTTGCCCCTCCTAGTGGATTGTCCCTGGTTTTGTGCAGGCATGCGTAGGGTGACATCTGCCAGTGTCACCCTGTTTGAACTTTGACAATGGACTGGCCATTGGCCTTTGCTCTAATTTCTTCTGGACGTCGTTATCAAACAACACATATGCTGAATAAAGCAACTTTCTTTTCTCTAGTGCTCATGTTTCAGATGTACATGTTGTTGGTGCAGCTAACCATGCCCTTGCTGCAGTGATGGTGATATCTGGTATCATGATTATGAAGTGTTACTGTGCAGGAACCCATGTGGTCCAGGGGGAATGTGTCCTATCATGTGGTGTATCCATGTCATCAATAGCAGCATCTGAGGGTGTCATGTGTTCAGTATTTGGCAATGGGTTTCCTACTTACATTGGCAATTTCATATCTGTGGCTTCCACCCCTGCACATCTGTTGTGCCTGCCATCGTTGCATTTGTCTACTTCCCTGACCGTGTTGCCATCTCCAGTGGACATGCAGGTTTGGGCATCAATGGGGAGGGACTCATCCGTGTAGTCAGTGCAACATTGCTATACAAGTGTGTTGGATCTGTGCTGATGATTCCGTTGGCACATCCATGACCAGGCTGATGTGATGGGAGCCCTCATTTGGTGCTAATTGTTGATTGTGTGACCAAGTGCTCAGCTGACATGATGGGGCCCTACTGAGGCAACATATGGCACAGCTTTCCTCACACAGGAGTGGAGTCCCCTCATGGCAGTGTGTACACGTGTGACATTGCCTGCGCCCAAGGTGTGTGTTGTATGTGCATGTCTGTGTGTTCACTTTCATTCATCTGCGCATGCTGTGATCCCTAGTGTTGTACCTGTTTGTGATGCTTGCTGACTTGAGCTATGTTCCCCCAAAGTCTTCTCCCTGTGTTCTCTGTGATGTGGGTGCATGGCACATTACTGGTCATCAGGGTGTCACCCATAGGTGTGTTTGCTGTCAGGGCTGAGTTTGTGTGCAGACGCAGATGGGTCACAGTCAGGTTTCCCCTTGGCACTTGTTGTTTGCCCCTGTCATGTGATTTCCAGTTTGTGTTATCTTTCAGTGATTGTGACACGTTGTGTGTGTGACTGATGGCACTCCTCAGGGTCCGGGCTGCAATGTTGGTTGTTGTCTATGTGTGTTCTTTGTGGGTGACCTTGGCTTCTTCATTGGTGTGTGACTGTGGCTGGGATCCCATTGGTCGGTGTGGTATTGCCGTCATGTCCATGTACAGCGTAGTGTGCAGTGTGTCAGACATTCAGGAGTCTTGTTGAGTGTCCATGTGTGATGTGTTTCTACACCTTGGTTCCCACCCACCACCCTGGAATAGTCATGGGTGCATGTGCAATGTCACCAGTGCATGTGTACTTCACTGCTGCACATTGTTGGAGGTCGAGGGTGTGGTGTTGAGTGTGTGCAGATGAGAGTTGTTGCCCGGCTAGGCCCCTGCCTCCATGTTGGCCTTGGCTTACTGGCCATGCTGATTGATTTGTGCTTGTGTAGGTGTGATGGTAGTTTGTTGCTCAGGACACCTGACTGTGGTTCACAGTGTGAGCGACATTTAGCTTTGTCATCACAGTGGTATTTTTATTCAGCCCAGGGTCACCACATTGTGGGGGCCCTGGGGGTGGTGCTGTGGTGTGTCTGTGACTTGCTGTGTCAGTTGTTGTTCCTACGTGCCTGTGTGACATGTGTGTTTTGTGCTCCCTCTCACCTGACAATGCCTGCTTGCCCACATAGGGGATTTGGATCCATGAGTTACCTTAGTGTGGCAGTGTATGCACATCTGTATGATTGGTATTCAGCTCTCCTCATGTGTTGTGTGGTTGCCTGGGGACACTGGCACCCCCACCCCTCACCTGCTGTGTATGATGACAGTGTTGGTCTGCCTGTTTGTGTTTGTGCATCTGCACCACTGCATTGGCATATCTTGGGTGTGCCATTGGCTGTATGTTGTTTGGTGTGTTTCCCCTGCTGTCCCTGGGACTCCTAGGTCATCGGTCAGCACAGTGATCATGGTTTGTGTGTCCCATTGCTGCCATGGTATGGTATCTGTTCACCTCACATCTGCTGTCTCCACAGGGTATCTGCATTTGTGTGCCCATTGGTGCAAATATGTGGTTCTGCATACTGATGGTCACTTCTGTCATTGTGTCATTGATGACTGTTGACGGTCTCAGCCCCCATGGGTGTTGTTTGTCTGCACATGGCCAAAGGAATGTTTCATTTGCACTGCAGTATTTGGCTCCCCCAATTTATGTTGCAATGGGACACATACACTACTTTGCCACAGATGAGTTTTTGGTTCTGTGACCAGGAATGATCCATGCAGTTTGGCAGTTGCAGCTCTTTCTTTGTCAACAATTACCTTTTGGTCACTGTGATGATGAGGGTGTAGACCCCATTGCCACAATGGTCAAAATGTGCTTCAGCTATGGACCCCACACTTGCCTTTTGGTCACTGTGATGATGGGGGTTTAGACCCCATTGCCACAATGGTCAAAATGTGCTTCAGCTATGGACCCCACACTTGCCTTTTGGTCACTGTGATGATGGGGGTTTAGACCCCATTGCCACAATGGTCAAAATGTGCTTCAGCTATGGACCCCACACTTACCTTTTGGTCACTGTGATGATGGGGGTTTAGGCCCCATTGCCACAATGGTCATGGGCTGCTTGCATTGTGGGTGCCACACACATATATGTGTGGCACATGTGCTAGGGGTCACATTGTATGTTGAAAGTCATGTTCGGTGTTGTAGGCATTTGACACAGCCTACACACGCTTGTCATGGTGGTGGGGGGATGTCTTAATCTTGCATTCCCTAGGTTGTGGTGTGCTTGTTGTGTCATGCATTGTCCATCCTATGAGTGGGGGTGGTAGTAGTGGTAGGCATCCAGCCCCCCTGGGTGAGGGTGGTAGTAGTGGTAGGCATCCTGCCCCCTGGCTAAGGGTGGTAGTAGTGGTAGGCATCCTGCCCCCGTGGGTGAGGGTGGTAGTAGTGGTGGGCATCCTGCCCCCTGGCTAAGGGTGGTAGTAGTGGTGGGCATCCTGCCCCCTCTCTAAGGGTGGTAGTAGTGGTAGGCATCCTGCCCCCTGGCTAAGGGTGGTAGTAGTGGTAGGCATCCTGCCCCCCGTGGGTGAGGGTGGTAGTAGTGGTGGGCATCCAGCCCCCCTGGCTAAGGGTGGTAGTAGTGGTAGGCATCCTGCCCCCCTGGGTGAGGGTGGTAGTAGTGGTAGGCATCCTGCCCCCTGGGTGAGGGTGGTAGTAGTGGTAGGCATCCTGCCCCCGTGGGTGAGGGTGGTAGTAGTGGTGGGCATCCTGCCCCCTGGCTAAGGGTGGTAGTAGTGGTAGGCATCCTGCCCCCTGGGTGAGGGTGGTAGTAGTGGTAGGCATCCTGCCCCCGTGGGTGAGGGTGGTAGTAGTGGTGGGCATCCTGCCCCCTGGCTAAGGGTGGTAGTAGTGGTGGGCATCCTGCCCCCTGGCTAAGGGTGGTAGTAGTGGTAGGCATCCTGCCCCCGTGGGTGAGGGTGGTAGTAGTGGTGGGCATCCTGCCCCCGTGGGTGAGGGTGGTAGTAGTGGTGGGCATCCAGCCCCCTGGCTAAGGGTGGTAGTAGTGGTAGGCATCCTGCCCCCTGGCTAAGGGTGGTAGTAGTGGTGGGCATCCTGCCCCCTGGCTAAGGGTGGTAGTAGTGGTAGGCATCCTGCTCTCCGTGGGTGAGGGTGGTAGTAGTGGTGGGCATCCTGCCCCCGTGGGTGAGGGTGGTAGTAGTGGTGGGCATCCAGCCCCCCTGGCTAAGGGTGGTAGTAGTGGTAGGCATCCTGCCCCCCTGGGTGAGGGTGGTAGTAGTGGTAGGCATCCTGCCCCCGTGGGTGAGGGTGGTAGTAGTGGTGGGCATCCTGCCCCCTGGCTAAGGGTGGTAGTAGTGGTAGGCATCCTGCCCCCCTGGGTGAGGGTGGTAGTAGTGGTAGGCATCCTGCCCCCGTGGGTGAGGGTGGTAGTAGTGGTGGGCATCCTGCCCCCTGGCTAAGGGTGGTAGTAGTGGTGGGCATCCTGCCCCCTGGCTAAGGGTGGTAGTAGTGGTAGGCATCCTGCCCCCGTGGGTGAGGGTGGTAGTAGTGGTGGGCATCCTGCCCCCTGGCTAAGGGTGGTAGTAGTGGTGGGCATCCTGCCCCCTGGCTAAGGGTGGTAGTAGTGGTAGGCATCCTGCCCCCTGGCTAAGGGTGGTAGTAGTGGTAGGCATCCTGCCCCCGTGGGTGAGGGTGGTAGTAGTGGTGGGCATCCAGCCCCCCTGGCTAAGGGTGGTAGTAGTGGTAGGCATCCTGCCCCCCTGGGTGAGGGTGGTAGTAGTGGTAGGCATCCTGCCCCCCGTGGGTGAGGGTGGTAGTAGTGGTGGGCATCCTGCCCCCTGGCTAAGGGTGGTAGTAGTGGTAGGCATCCTGCCCCCTGGGTGAGGGTGGTAGTAGTGGTAGGCATCCTGCCCCCGTGGGTGAGGGTGGTAGTAGTGGTGGGCATCCTGCCCCCTGGCTAAGGGTGGTAGTAGTGGTGGGCATCCTGCCCCCTGGCTAAGGGTGGTAGTAGTGGTGGGCATCCTGCCCCCTGGCTAAGGGTGGTAGTAGTGGTAGTCATCCTGCCCCCCGTGGGTGAGGGTGGTAGTAGTGGTGGGCATCCTGCCCCCTTGGCTAAGGGTGGTAGTAGTGGTGGGCATCCTGCCCCCCTGGCTAAGGGTGGCAGTAGTGGTAGGCATCCTGCCCCCTGGCTAAGGGTGGTAGTAGTGGTGGGCATCCTGCCCCCTGGCTAAGGGTGGTAGTAGTGGTAGGCATCCTGCCCCCGTGGGTGAGGGTGGTAGTAGTGGTGGGCATCCTGCCCCCTGGCTAAGGGTGGTAGTAGTGGTGGGCATCCTGCCCCCTGGCTAAGGGTGGTAGTAGTGGTAGGCATCCTGCCCCCTGGCTAAGGGTGGTAGTAGTGGTAGGCATCCTGCCCCCGTGGGTGAGGGTGGTAGTAGTGGTGGGCATCCTGCCCCCATGGGTGAGGGTGGTAGTAGTGGTGGGCATCCTGCCCCCTGGCTAAGGGTGGTAGTAGTGGTGGGCATCCTGCCCCCTGGCTAAGGGTGGTAGTAGTGGTAGGCATCCTGCCCCCTGGCTAAGGGTGGTAGTAGTGGTAGGCATCCTGCCCCCGTGGGTGAGGGTGGTAGTAGTGGTGGGCATCCAGCCCCCCTGGCTAAGGGTGGTAGTAGTGGTAGGCATCCTGCCCCCCTGGGTGAGGGTGGTAGTAGTGGTAGGCATCCTGCCCCCGTGGGTGAGGGTGGTAGTAGTGGTGGGCATCCTGCCCCCTGGCTAAGGGTGGTAGTAGTGGTAGGCATCCTGCCCCCCTGGGTGAGGGTGGTAGTAGTGGTAGGCATCCTGCCCCCCGTGGGTGAGGGTGGTAGTGGTGGTGGGCATCCTGCCCCCTGGCTAAGGGTGGTAGTAGTGGTGGGCATCCTGCCCCCTGGCTAAGGGTGGTAGTAGTGGTAGGCATCCTGCCCCCCGTGGGTGAGGGTGGTAGTAGTGGTGGGCATCCTGCCCCCCGTGGGTGAGGGTGGTAGTAGTGGTGGGCATCCAGCCCCCCCTGGCTAAGGGTGGTAGTAGTGGTAGGCATCCTGCCCCCCTGGGTGAGGGTGGTAGTAGTGGTAGGCATCCTGCCCCCGTGGGTGAGGGTGGTAGTAGTGGTGGGCATCCTGCCCCCTGGCTAAGGGTGGTAGTAGTGGTAGGCATCCTGCCCCCCCTGGGTGAGGGTGGTAGTAGTGGTAGGCATCCTGCCCCCCGTGGGTGAGGGTGGTAGTAGTGGTGGGCATCCTGCCCCCCTGGCTAAGGGTGGTAGTAGTGGTGGGCATCCTGCCCCCCTGGCTAAGGGTGGTAGTAGTGGTAGGCATCCTGCCCCCCGTGGGTGAGGGTGGTAGTAGTGGTGGGCATCCTGCCCCCCTGGCTAATGGTGGTAGTAGTGGTGGGCATCCTGCCCCCCCTGGCTAAGGGTGGTAGTAGTGGTAGGCATCCTGCCCCCTGGCTAAGGGTGGTAGTAGTGGTAGGCATCCTGCCCCCCGTGGGTGAGGGTGGTAGTAGTGGTGGGCATCCAGCCCCCTGGCTAAGGGTGGTAGTAGTGGTAGGCATCCTGCCCCCTGGGTGAGGGTGGTAGTAGTGGTAGGCATCCTGCCCCCGTGGGTGAGGGTGGTAGTAGTGGTGGGCATCCTGCCCCCTGGCTAAGGGTGGTAGTAGTGGTAGGCATCCTGCCCCCCTGGGTGAGGGTGGTAGTAGTGGTAGGCATCCTGCCCCCGTGGGTGAGGGTGGTAGTAGTGGTGGGCATCCTGCCCCCTGGCTAAGGGTGGTAGTAGTGGTGGGCATCCTGCCCCCTGGCTAAGGGTGGTAGTAGTGGTAGGCATCCTGCCCCCCGTGGGTGAGGGTGGTAGTAGTGGTGGGCATCCTGCCCCCTGGCTAAGGGTGGTAGTAGTGGTAGGCATCCAGCCCCCCTGGGTTGGGGTGGTGGCGCGCATTCAGGCCCCTGTGTGCATATGTGGCATTGGTGATGGGCATCCCGCCCCTATGGTGCTGCTGTTGCTGGTGTAAGTATATTCAGATTCCCCGTGTATGTGTGTGATGTGTCGTGTACGTGTTGTATGTGTTTTGTGGTTGGTGTCTGACTTACCTTCTGCGCCGTACGCGTCCGTGCCTGTTCCGGTAGTAGATGTAGAATATTGGTATGATCGGGACGAAGGGATTCATGGTTGGTTCGTGTCGTTCGTCCTTCTCGTTGCTTCGCGTCGTCCTCGTCGCTTCGCTCGTCCTCGTCGCTTCGCGTCGTCCTCGTCGGTGCCGTGTTCGTCTCGTAGCCGTGGATCGTGTTGTGGCGCGATTCGGAGCTTATGTGCGCCTCTCCCGGATGCTTTGACGTGCCGTGCGTAGCGACGGGTTCGGCGCGTACGGGAAGCGCATCGTACTTGTCCGGCCGGACGGGGCTGCATTTTCCCTTCCGTGCGACTCGATTCGGCGTTTCCGGATTCGCCTCGGTCGGAGAACAGGACCTGGTTTGGGTGAGTACGGCTCGGCCGGAATTTTTGCTGTTGTGCGCATCGTACTTGCTCGTTCGGTGTGCTGTACGGATCGGTCGGGAAACTGGCTTTCGCATGGCTTTTTTCCCGACCGAATGGTATTGGGTGCGCCTCCGACCGAGATCGGAATCGGCCCCAATGTGTAAAGTAATTTTTTGCAACACACTGCCATAATGAAGAGAAAACACAACTCAAGAAAAAATCCCAATCAATTTAGAAAAATAGAGTATATTTTAATGAATAAAAGGACAGCAAGACTAATGAAATCCAATCAGTAGAATCAAAGTTACAAATTTTTTACGTTTTAGTGCAAAATAGTGCCTAAATGTTTGAAGCGGCAAATGCCGGTATCTGTTCGTACGATACTAGGGCAAAGTCAAAAGTAAAGGCCGACCACGATGGAGCCTGGGTTGGACACATGAGGTGGAATGGACCAGGCCTTAGTTTACCTTTGGACTTAGGACAACATTTTGCCGAAAATTCCCAGGCAAGGTAGAGTTCAGCAAGACAAGGCAGCAGGCGGAGTCTGTGGAGGAAGTGTCGTAGTTTGGGAGCCAATGGACGAGGTCGTGGTGAAGATTTTTACCTTTGTCACTTTTATTGAAGTTGAAAATCTCTAGTGGGAGGAAGCTACAGGCTGTAGCCGACAAGGGCACCACAATGCTGTATACCACACCCAAGGGGTCCAGTCGAACAGGATAGTATATATTATATAAATTTAGAATTGAATTATTATATCTTCCATTATCTCCTGTGGGGTAATAATGTTCTAGGCCGCCTCTGTTGATTTTTCATGAGTCTGAATATCAGTGCACATCTTGGCCATACATGGTACTTGACTTACTCCAAGGCTGGGCAGGAGTACAAATAAGCCTGTGTTGTCACTATTATGTTGGAATTTGAAGTGTGATTTGTGAATAGCAATTTTCTTACTGTTATGTGTGTGTTTTCCACTCAGAAAAAGCAGCTTCCACTCTTTGCATGTTTTGTGGACTACTCCGCGGCTTTTGATGGCGTTAACCGGAGTCTGCTGTGGCGGAAACTGCAAAACTGGGGGATCCCATCGATGCTGCTAAAAGCAATAATCAGTCTCTACACCGGAACCTGGGTACGGGTGAAACTCACGACGAATGCAGCCACTAAAAAGATCCCAACTGACCGAGGGCTGAAACAAGGCTGCGTACTGGCGCCTCTTCTTTTTAACTTATATACGGCGGACCTCGGCAAAACATTATCCAAGGCTAACCTTCTATCTCCTAAAATTGGCTTGACTAGATTATTTCTAATGCAGTAAGCGGACGATATGGTGCTATTGGACCACACCAAAACAGGCATGCAAAGATTACTGGAAGCACTAAACAGATACAACAACATTAACAACTTAAGGGCAAACGCGGGAAAGACGAAGGTAGTAATATTTGGGAAGTATGCCAACAAACTCAGACAACATTGGAGACTGGGCATCTTGAAAATAGCAACAACGACCAAATACAACTACCTGGGGGTTTGGCTCACAAGCAATGGGAAGCCCACAGCACACATCGCTTCCACTGAAACAAAAGCTAAGGCAGTGACGTATGCCTTATGTAAACTGAATTCCAAACTAAGTGGCCCTTCCACTAAATCCATCAGAAAGGTCATATGCGCCAAGTTGCTACTCTCGCTCACATATGGCCAACTAGCATTCCTGGCGGCTGTTAGTAACATCTTGGAACAAGCCAATTGTCGAGCATTTAAGCAAATTTTCCAGATACCAACTCATGCCCGGAACGCACTGGTACGATTGGAATTCGGGCTAAACAAACAGAGTCACGAGCATTGGGCATCGATCGTGCAGTTTTATCGAGGGCTATGTGCGGCCCCTCCGCACACAATGAAAGCAATTTTAAAAACAATTTTTGAGAAAGGAAACAACTCGTGGTCTAAAGGCCTGCACACTGCCTGCACCGAATTGCACCTTGACATGTCCAACTGGCAGGACTTTATCCATCAGCCCGGTACCCTAAAATTGATCATAAAAAAACAAGTTAGATTACTCTCTAAGGAAGAGGACATGAAGGAATTGAAGCTCTCCAGCAGTAACATCAGGATGCTTGCTACCTCCTACGAAGACCGCCTAAGGCAGCCATACCTCGATGCCGCTTTAAACAAGTCAATTTTAAAGCGAATCTTAGCAGTGAGACTCATGGTGCTGCCGATAAAAGACATTAACATGCGCTGGAAATCCTTAGAGGCGGTGAGTACTTGCAGACTCTGCCAACAGCACGAGGAATCCATGGCTCACCTGGTCTGCATATGTCACTGCTTGGCACAGGCACGTTGCACTTTATTAAAACTATTGTTTTTAAAATATGGAACACGCACATGCCAAGACGCAATGAAACTACTTTTCAATTTGGACATTCCAATGGAACTGGCAAGATTTGCGAAATTTGCACACAAGGTGAAAGAACTTTTAGGCAACGCTTCGCACATCGCACTTTATTGAAATCTCTGTGGCTAAAGAATCGAACATGTACCTGCACAGTCGCCACAAAACCTTTCCTGGACCCACATAGAAGAGCGAAAATCTGCACTTTAGTGAAAAGAAAACTCTAAGTCAACGCCTTAATCAGGGATTAGAACTAATTGAAGGCTTTGACAGTTGACTATTTGCACTGCTTTTTATTCGTTTTATCGTCAAATGCAATATTTTAGACCTATTTTATTCATGTATTAGAACGGCATACTTTAACGGTTAAATATGTACTAAATATAACTGAAGTAATTAAGTGCCGGAATATCTCTTTTTGATCTTTATTGTAACAATTTTAATTAATTGAGACAATAAAAATGTATTCATTCGTATTAGCAAATCCTTCCCTAAACTCCTCCTTAAAGTTCCCTTAAGCACACCCAATTTGTAGCATTTGTTCCCTAATTCCCCACGACCTCCCCTTACCCTTCCCTCATTTACTACTAAATCCTACACTTATAAATGTGGAGCTCTTCATACCGAAAAGCCAGAAGAGGCGTGGGGAGATTTCCGGATGTAGGTTTCTTAATTGCATTTTGTTGGAAGTGAATCAGTACTACTTGTGCACTGCTTTACATACTCCAGAATGCCTTTTGTGATACAAGTCCAATGTTTATTGTTTTCTCTTCCAATCACACTCAAGGGTCTCCAAACATTTTAAGAAATACAACCTACTTATGTTTCTAAAAATCATCCCAAGCTACTGATATTAGTGTAGTGCACATCAATCAAGTTTACATTAGTTGATACCGTATGCAATATTACTACTAGCTCTGATCACTTCAGCATAGCATTGCTAGCAGTAATGTAGAAAAGGCTTTATTAATTTGGAATGCCTTTACACGGGTTATACATAACACCCACAGCTGCAATGTCCCGGCACCAAGGTAATGTAATTAGCAATAAAAGTGCCCCAATACTGCATGATTTATCATTCAAATATCAGCTTTTAATATATTTTGGATATTATGAGGTTCTGAAAATGCACACATATGTGTCACAAATACACACCTTTCAATTTTGGCATACATATACTAATTGAACATTGCACAAAGGAGAGCTACTCACAAGTAGCTTGAGAGCTACCAGTATCTCACGAGTTACTCGTTTTCAAAGTTTAAAAAAGGAACAAATCATCACAAAACTAGCATTTTTTTTAATGGGCAGTGTTCGCCATTTGTCCTGGTCAGTGTACATGAACTTCAAGCAGTGAAGGCCCAGATAAACACAATAAAAATTGTATGGGACATGGGTATTCGCACTAAGAGGACATGCAAGTCACACAAGCAATTATCCAATCATTCTTAGATATAAGAGCTTATTAGAGAATGTGCTGCTGCAAGGCTTTATGACATTTTTTAATAAACCCATTATTGTATTTTAAGTAGAACTCATGAGAGATTTGCTGTGACCGGCACTTGTAAAACCAAAGAAAAAACTATTGAAACTTAAGAGGTCATGCACTCTAATTCATGCTTGCTGAGCTCAGGTTTGGTTGTCATTCATGAACAGCCCAGCCTAGAAT
This sequence comes from Calotriton arnoldi, assembly GCA_963921515.1. Taxonomy (NCBI): domain Eukaryota; kingdom Metazoa; phylum Chordata; class Amphibia; order Caudata; family Salamandridae; genus Calotriton; species Calotriton arnoldi. Next base: position 19,765 of record CAWUFW010019187.1, read on the forward strand.
CCCAGGTTCTTTATGACTCGCTCTTCAGCAAGTTTTCTCTTTCCATTCGTGTCACTTTTAGTCTTGCTTAGCCCATAATAACAGTGGTGGCTGGTGACATTTAAAAGTGGTGGGCCGTATTATTTGGGCATGAATTGTACTGATATAAGAGGGTTTTTAGGCGAGGATTCCCCCTTAAGCAGAATTTTTAAAAAAGAGTAGCAAACAATGCATTTAAAGCAAATTTTAATATGAGTTTAGTGAGAAAACACAAGGTTTACAAAGCTATTGCAAACAACCCTGACTTGTATCACCTCTACTCTTCCACACACAGTTCTCCCAGTGAACCTCAATCTCAGCACACAGAAGCCCTTGCTGTTACTGTACTGGAACTATCAGACAGATCTGTCAATGTGCCTCAGTCCTGTCAGGCAATACCTCGCATATTCCAGTAAAGAGATTTTTGCACAGCTTGACCAATGACCCAGATTCTAACTTGTACTACCCCTTATGTGGCAGTATTTGGACACACACACAGTTCCGCCAATGTATATCAATCTTGGCCAGTAGCAACCTCTGTTCTTCTAGTACAGGGAAAAGTACTACACACCTCAGCCAATGTCCTCCTGCCCTTACAAGTGCAGCATGGTTCAGCATGTTCATCAGCACAAGAGGTAGGTAAGAGGTTCCCTTACCAATGTACCTGGCCCAGTGAAGGACAGGTTACCTGACCCTTGTGTAAGAACAGTAGGTGTGCCACTAGGGGCAAGGGTGAGGGTTTGGGGTTGTGACTACCCTCGTGACTTCGACCTTCTATGGTGTTAGGGGATGCAGGGGGCCTGCCCCCGTATCTGCAAAGCAATTTTAGAGAGCAATCTTGCAACCCCTGGTTACTGCAGCTCGCTCTTTGCCATATCAACACTGAGGCCACACACTTCCTTCTCTGGCATCTGTGTGGAAATCCGCACTTCCCAATCACAACAAGACCGGTGTCGCTGCCTCTGTATTTTCTGATTGTATGGACACCATTCCAATATTACCAGTAGCCAGTAAAATAATTTTGAGAACAGCCTAGACCAGCTTAGCAGGCCCCACCGATCCTCATCTAAGGCATGGGGGTACATGTAATACAGGTTATAGTCTCCTCCATCAATTCGTACCAATATTTCAAACCACCCTCCCCTTCCACAGAAGCCCTAGTAAACAATTAGTACCTGGTGGTAAATCTGTGCATTAAACCCACCATAATGGAAACTACTCTTTGAAACTCACGTGCTGAATTTCATCTGGTAAATCCCAGTATGCACTATTATTCCCCATTTATGAACTTGTAATTGCATACTGCTACTGAGGTGTTAAAGCACGGTCCTCGAAATTATGGGATGGAATTTGCACTCAACCAGTGTGGTGCAGCTCTTAATTGGGACCTTAAATGTATATATTAGGCATCTCGGGCATATCAGCATCTTGAGTCACTGTTATGGGCCCAAATTAATAGTTTAGAAACAGAGAATCTCTGGAATCAAGGGCATTGCAATAATATGTCCGGTCCAGCAGAGACAATGACACTGGGGCTCGGGCTGTGATTGGTCCACTACACCCATATGGTTACTATCATTGCCCCCCTGAACCACCAAGGGTAGGGGGTCCATTTTGCTTGGATGCTATAGGACACATAACATTTCTGTGTGCCACTCAGAGGGTGGAAATCTAGTGATCATGTATTGAACAGCAGAGGATGCAGCATAGCACATGCCAGACCGAACGAGAGCCTGAGGTCGCTGTCTTCAGATGTTTTGCAATCATGGCCAACGTCCCTTTGAGGCCTGCAGTGTAGATAGAAGCTTGATGCTAGCTGCTGACAGGACAACTTTGTCTTCTACATGCCTTTCTGACTGTCCGGACTCCAAAGCTAAAATGGTGTCCAGCAGCTCCAGCATTACCTCGCGCGGTAACAGACACCACAAAACGAGTCTGCGCAGTGTGACTTAAGTCATGATGACAAACTGCGCAGCCTCGCTATTTTGCATTCCAGCACTCAAGTGTCTACGATTTGGGAAAGGGTGGGGTCACAATGCTTTCCACTCCCTGATTAACTTGGAGGGTTAGCACTACAGGGCTTGAGTCGAAAACGCCAAGGGCTAACTTTACCTCCACATCATCAAGGGGTGAGGACTGGCCTTTGATGTTCGGTCTTTGCCGAGCTGATGACCTCACAGGACTCAGGGCTGTGAGATTGTCAGCCCGACAAATGCCATAGTCTAGGGGAGCAAGTAGGGATAGCGAAATGGCGGCTTGTGACGCGTCACACTAGTTTCAACCTCACAGACAGGAACAACAGTGAGTCCAGTCGTGAGTGGCAGACAGTGCTCCTATAATTTGCTTTTATTTTTAGGGGGAATGTAGAGGGGGTGGAGCCCCGACGCCCTCCTGCAGAAACCGCCGCTGCACTATAAACTCACAGACTACCAGTGCCAGAATGCATAGAAAAACCTGGACTAGAGTAGCTAACAACACACGGACCTCAGAAACATGGCAGCTATGCATGAAAGATCAACATACTCTATTTTTAATGGAGCAAGAATCAGGGAAAAGGTCTAAAAATGATCTAGTCCCTGGGAATTTATCCATTGGCTTCATGGAAATGGTAGCAAATCAGTAAGAGATTAGGAGCCATATGTACAATGCTTATTTTAGGTCGCTAACGGCCCGATTCACAGAGTCAGGCCATTTGCCACCGCAAAAATGCATATTTGTATGCACAAAAGCCAAATTTGTGATTAGGTAACCTATTACCGAATCGCAAAGTGGGTTTGCGATTTGGTATTAGGAAGGGGCGTGTTTAGGGTGTCCCTGCCTAATAGTCACTGGCAGTGGCATGTGTGAATGTTTTGCGACCAAAATGCGTTTGCAAGACATTCGCATTTTACAGCCAAGTCCGAGTTGATGGTGACCCATTCATAAATGGGAAAAGGTCCCAAAGGGACTCCCTTCGCTTTGTGAATGTTTGGGAAAACATTTTTAAGAGCAAGCAGTGGTCCCATGGACCACTGCCTATTCTTAAAAAATGAAAAGAAAACATTTTAAATTGTGAAATGCATCCTGTTTTACTTAAAGAAAATGTCTATAACGTGTTTTAAAGAAAGTTTTAAAGGTATAAATATAACTCTTTAATATTATGTACTTGCATTTGTTGACCTCAGATGAGGTCTTGATCAAATAAAAAAATTGTTTTGATTTGATTAAAGAAAAACGGGCTGCATTTCAAAAAGAAATTGCTTTATTTAAAAGCAAACACAGACAGGCCCAGCAGGCCACCATCCGTCTGATTTTTGCGATTCCCAATGGGTCACAAACGGAGACCTACCTCATGAATATTAATGAGGTAGGTCTATTTGCGACCCACTGGGAATCACTAAATGTGTTAAAGACACATTTGTACATCGCTATTTGCGATTACCAAATCACTATTTGGTAATCGCACACTCTAGGATCCGTACATCTGGCCCCAGAAGATAACTGTGCATTGTGCATGCTTCCAAATTCACATTTGAGTTTTGCTGCAGAGTGATCCTGCTGCCCTGCATTCTTTCCCTATGCCTCATGCAGTATATATTTATGTTCTCATTGTCAGTCAAGACTAATTGCCAGGTGTGGCCTCTTCTTTGTGTACATCTAGCCGCCGCTTCTGTGTTATAATTGTGGTTCATCACTGTTTACAAGAAGTGTCATTATTGTCACTAAACACCACGGATTGCTTTAAAGTGATGGTATTCTATTGTGTAAAGGACTCAGCCATCACTTTGTAGAAATTCTCATAATTATCATATTGTCTGTAAAAATGAAGGATGCCAACACCATACTATGTGTGTAGCATTATTGCTATGTGCTCCACCTGTAGTGCTAGAGGCACTCTTGTGGTCTGACACCCTGTGATGACCTTTGACTACCATCATTTTAATTGACTTTGGTGTTATTTTATCCTAGCCTGAATGTACGATGTCCTGCATAAGCCTTGTTTCTCTTAAAGGTTTCTTTCTTGTAATCTTGCAGTCTTTCAGTGGGAGCTGTCACGGAGTAGAACAGCCTTGCCAAGAACAGAACTTGTGGGATGTGCATTTGAAAGCATGAGAGAGAGAGAGAGAGAGAGAGAGAGAGAGAGGTGTGGAATGTACTTTTTGGTCTCGAAGTGCAGTGTTATAAGCAGTGGTGCACAAATGTGCACTGTGTTGTACATTGAGAGATGAAGTATGTGATGCTATAAGCAGTGGTGCACAAATGTGCACTGTGTTGTACATTGAGAGATGACGTATGTGATGCTATAAGCAGTGGTGCACAAATGTGCACTGTGTTGTACACTGGGAAGAATTATTAAGTTCTTACTATTGGCTTTGACATGGCCTCATGTCATCCTGAATTTTGACTCTGCCTGGCTTGGGCTTTTTCTGGGCGCACAGACACGCTTGCAAGTTGTTCGGGTTAATCACGTTCAAGCAGGGCCGGACTGGGAACCAAAACCGGCCCTGGCAAAGTGCTCGGCCGGCCCCCCCGGGGGGTTGAGGGGCCAGACGAGCTGTTTGCCAGGGCCGGTTTCGGCCGATTTTGTTACAGGGCCGATATTGCAGCTATGCTGCAAAAACGGCCCTGTAACAAAAACGGCCCCCCAGGGGTGCAAAACCGGCCCCCACCCTGGCGGCCCACCGGGGAAACGCCCGGTGCCCGCTACGGCCAGTCCGGCCCTGCGTTCAAGGACTGTTTTGTGAGAGATTGTTTAATGTACCCTGGAAGGCTTTCGTGAGCTTCGTCAAGATAAAGGCTGGAACATGCGAGAATGTAGAGGGAACGTGGGAACTCCTTCCTGCCATGGAATGCTCGTCTGGAAGCTGGCCAGTTCCAGTAAGTTTCCTTGTGCAGGGAGGAAGACTCTTGAACCTTCTAGTGTGTGTTTTGAGACTATAAAACTGAGGTTTGTTGACAGCTGAGTTGGGAGTTCACTTACAGAGTAGACGTACTGCTGTAAGACAAATGGAACCTGAGTCCCAGTCGAGAGTCCAAGCCCAGCTGTGAACGGGCCCCCCCAGCGTGAATTGGCAAGGATGTTGAGTGAACGATCGGGTGAGGTGACTTGTTTCTAACTAGTGCCATTGTGATGCGTGGTTCCAGTGGCTGTGGTCATTTGAGGTGTTTGAGTTTTGATTATTGCCATTGTGATGTGTGGTCAGTGGCTTTGATCATTTGAAGTGCTTTCTTTGTGATGTGTAAATGAGTCAGAGTGCACATCCAAAGTAATAATTTGAAGTATTCAGTGTATATATATATTTTTCTTATCTCTTGCAGGACGTCCCATATTATTTGCTTGAGTTTTATCTCATATTATTTGCTGCTTGTTTATTCATTAGTATTATTCATGCATTTAACTGTTGCATTTACCAAGTGTGTTATTATTGCTTGCATATAAGTATATATCTCTATATATATTTGAATGTGATTCATTTTGGCATCTGGAAAAGTCTTTCTTTTAGAGAGCATTGCATAAATAAACCCCAAGCCTTATTCTCAAAAGAGAGTCTGTGCATTTTGTAAAATAAAATCCTTTTCTAGGTGTTGTTGTGTTTTACGTTTTGCTTCCCTGTGTTTGAGCCACTGTGTGGGAGATTCTGTATTATCTGAAAGGCGGAGCAAGACACCACCTCATCTCTGTGCTTGTCCCAAGCGCTTCACGCTCAAGATACCTAATAACAAAACAACAGCTGAGCCAGTCCACGGAATAACTGACAAAATCTGCTAGTCAAAGTAACTAAAATGTTTAGGTTCCTATTTTTGCAGCAGCCGGGGTGCCCCCCAGGCTCCCACAACCACATATTTTCCGTGAGTACAGATTCAAACTAGCCAATATGTTTCCGTTTAAAAGAGGTCAAACTATGATAAAACCACAACATACAGGACCTCAAATTTACAATAATCTGCAAAAATTACACAGTCAGATACATTTTAAAATGCTTACAGCAATTCATTTGCACATTATAAAATTAAAGAAAATTCCACAGATTTATATTTAGTCGATGTCCTACAACATGTATGTAGTTCGGTTTCTATATAATTAAGTTTTGCCATAGTAGATGAATATAATGTAAATATGTTTAATGGACAACTTTTTCTTTGTGCTGAAAAAGTCGTTAAGCGATAGATTGTCCCTGTTGTTGCTGGAAATCACCATAAGTATTTCTTAGTCACACTACTATCTTTGGTTCTGACCCCTACTATTTTGCACACATTAACTATCGGAGCATCTTCTGGCATTTCTCAATCTATCTCTCAATCCATCATTTCGCATATAGTGATATTTGCCTCGGAAACTCAGATGGCTGACTTTTAACACTACTTCCATTTCAAACAGACATCCCGGAGGTCAATGCAGTGCAGTGTGGATTTTATGCACTGCATCATTTCATGGCCAGGGGGCGCTAGGGAGGGGGGGCAATTGTACCCACATCTGCATCCATGACATCAAAAGTCAGGCTGAATGAAGGAATGAATAAATAAATAAATGATAGTTTTATAGAGCGTGACTGATGCCCAAGAGTTCAGATGCTTCAACGCAAAAGTAAAAACTCGGCAGAGGGCCCTGTCATATAAAGGGTCCTCAAAAAGGCACATTTTTATCGCCTTCCTAAAGACAGACTCGAATTTAAGCTTTCTCAAATAGTCCGGGAGTTTGTTTCTATAAGTGGCTGCCAGGACACCTAAGAATCACTCTCCTCTTCCAAATCATGTAACTCTAAGTACATGGATGATGTTTGGCATCTTAGGAGTGGAGAGACCGCCCTGGCACATAAAGCTGAGTCAAGTGCTACAGGTAGGTTGGACCATTTTTGGCTAAGTCATTAAAGCCATTAAAGAACAAGCATTTGCAATGCAATAGGTGTCGCATTTACGAGAGTTTGAGCTACTGGCATTGTAAATGCCAATGCCTTTTATTTATGTGTTGTTTTTAAAACAGATAAATAAAAGGCATTGTCATTTAAAAGCCAATAGCTTAAACTCTTGCAAATGCGAAACCTAGTTCATTGCAAATGCGTTCAGTGCCCGTGCTATAAAAATGGAAAAAAAAGCATTAGGAGAGAGCTTGTCCTGCCTGCAACAGCAGGCAGAACAAAGCTATATAACCAAGTCCTGGGCACACATAAAATAATTTCACAGTGAAAGTGTATCAACACAGTACAAGTAAGTTCATAAGTAAGGATCAATTGTTCTTGTAGGTGGAAAGATCCTTTGTCTTTATTCCAATTTCCATAAAGCAAAAAGAAACCAGCCAACACATGTTTCGTTGCAAATGGAAAATAATTCCGCGACTTCCTCAGGGCTGGGAAGGATACAAAGGAAATTATCAACCACAAACGGTATGTAACACATTAATTGTGGGGAAAAAAGAGAAAATACATATGATGCATATGGTGGCTTATCACCTTACAAGTGGAAACCTAAATGAAACGTAAGTGGTTTAGAAAGGAAAAGAGGGAAAAAGATGAAAAGTAAGCCAAGTGCATATTCATATTAAACAATGCATATCCATATTAACAAAGAAAAGTGAATGGTTTTGTGCAACGTTGGTACAAACAAATCAGGGGAGTTGCCATGGGATCTAAGTTTTCACCATCTTTTGCAAATTTATTCATGGGTACTCTTGAAGCAAATTGGATTTGGGGTGAGAAGGGAGCACCTTGGATAGACTCCATTATCTATTGGGGCCGTTACATAGACAATTGTCTTCTATTGTGGTCAGGCACACAAGATAAACTAAATGAATTCTATACCCATTTGAACAACAACACCCTCGACATGAAATTCACTATGGAATCCAGCACGTCCAAAATTACATTTTTGGATGTGGAACTTTACATCAAGGACAACAGATTTCACAGTAGACTCTTTCGTAAGGAAACCTCGTGCAATGCAATTTTGCATGCAGACAGTTCCCATCCTGCACACCAGATTCGGGGTATACCATATGGAGAATTTCTTAGAGCAAGGAGAAATTGCAGTGAAGAGACTGAATTTCAAAATTGTTGTACAGATATGAAACACAGGTTCCGCATACTATCAGAAAAGCTGAGAACAGAATTGGACACATACAAAGAGCAGACACATTAAGGGCCAGGGATCCTACACGACAACGCCAGCAACCAGTGAGACTGGTTACTGATTTTAACGGTCTGAACCACATCATTAGGAAAAGCCTCACTAAACATTGGGGAATCCTACAGGCTGACAAATCACTCAATGATTACATTACCAGTTACCCTCAAATTACATTCAGGAGAGGTAGGACTTTAAGAAATAGACTCAGCCCTATTGTCCCGTGTTCAGCCAACGTTCCAACTTGGCTCACACGACATACCATCGTCTTCTACAAATGTGGCTGTTGTGGGGTATGCAGATGGGCAAAACATGGGACCTTGAATTTCACCAACTATGACAATAAAAGATATGACATCAGACACAACATCAACTGTAATACTAAGATTGTTGTGTACGCCATTGAATGTACATGCGGTAAACTATACGTGGGTAGCACCATAAGACCTCTGAAAGACAGAATCAGCGAACATGTTAGAGCATTACATCAACAAGATGCCAGATATCCGGTGGCATTACATGCGGCGATCTGTCCATCACAAGGATCACAAAAATGCTTCTCTTTTTTTGGATTTGATGTAATACAACCAAACGTGCGAGGTGGCAACAGAGAGCTTAGACTCAGACGCACTGAGGCCACTTGGATTATGCGCTTGCATACTGTGGAACACGGTTTAAATTGTGACCATGAGATGCAATATTTTCTGGGAGACTAATATGTTAATTCGACAATACGTCTCATCTGTATCACAAACAGGAGTTCATTACTTTCAGTTACCCTATGTGCACCCGGGTAACTGATACATCTGTTGTTGGCACGCATCATGAACATTTTAAAAACAATACTAACATGATGTTGATGCTTACGCTATGCTATGTATTATGATTTCTTCGATATTTGACCGTTCTAATCACATTATGATACCAATTTGTCCTATGATTTAGCAAGGTACGAATAATAGTTGTTGATATGATGATAATATTTATGACATTTTTCTCTTTTGTTTGTCACAACTCTAATTTACATTAATATTCGTTAGACATAGAGAATTTTTGACCACAATCATGAACGTGAATGTAGGCACTGAAACTGTTAACTGACATAACTTGCCTATATTTTGCTTTGCTTTGCTTTGCCTTTTGAGTTCTACACTCCACTTTGGAAACAACTTTTCTTTAACAGTTCCGAATACTCTAAACAATACATTGTTCATTTTGCCTTAACTGAGTCTTCTCATATTATCTGATAGTATGATCACCGGTGGGCACCTCTTGCAAAAACAACACTCACAACGATAACTTTATGGTATCATCACAATGACTTTTGATTCCATTTGAAATATACTACAGGGGATTTAATCCAATTGAGATTGGGCCATGTTATTTAGCATAGACCATACAGGATCGACGAACACACTATAAAATTAATAATAGGGGAGTCAAACCTATATCCACAATTTTGGAACAGTATTTCACTGTTCTAAATATCATAGATCTCCTCTATCCCAGGAGGTTCTCGGGATTAGATTTTTTCGCTCACTTCGACCATGGTCTTTATTTAAGTCCGTTCACACGGGACTATTCCAACACAATGTTCATTGCAAGTAACAATAAAGTTACTATTGAGAAATGAATGAGCGGTTTGCGCTCTAGTCGTCCAATCGCTCCGGAAGTATAAATACCACTTCCGGGTTCTGTTGCATGTCCGCACTCGGAACAAGAACAGATTGCCGTGAAGACCTTAAGCGCACACGCTGAAGGTAAGAAATTTGCCCCGTAAGGTTACAATATAGCCAATTTCTTTACTCTTGAAAATCCGAAATTTCGGATACTTAACATGAGATCTGCTTTTCAGATCCATATTCCGGTCACGAATCACGCATCGCGTTCAGAAGTCTCACGGCATATTATAACAATCGGATCACCATTAATGTGGTAAGATCCTGCTCCACCTTGATTTCTTCCTTTAGAATTAAATTTTTCTGTTTCAGCGATCTTTCAGAGACTATAATTACTCCTGTGTGTTTGTTTCGATATAGGTGCATCTTTACTTTTAAAGCCGTCCATTATTTTGGGACCTTACCCTGGCCAGCCGGGTTGGAATTATCACCGGCGGAGCGGTGAGCGCTCCACTTTTTCTGATTTTACCATTCTCATCTCTCACTGTGCATTACACTTAGACTCATAACTCCCTTGGTATCTTTCCCTTTTTATTTTCGCAGACTACCAACATTACTGTATCCGTTATTCAGGTAGCGTTCATTTTCTTAAATTATAAAAATATAATCTTTTTCATTGATACACTTCCTTTCTTCTTGCTGTGCGACACCTTTTTTAGGTCCGTGGAATGTTACTTTGAGGCTCTAGTTCTAAATGCAGAATATTACGATACTTTAGATGATTAACAGTATGGTGTTTAAAATTGTATATAGCACAAAACCATTCACTTTTCTTTGTTAATATGGATATGCATTGTTTAATATGAATATGCACTTGGCTTACTTTTCATCTTTTTCCCTCTTTTCCTTTCTAAACCACTTGCGTTTCATTTAGGTTTCCACTTGTAAGGTGATAAGTCACCATATGCATCATATGTATTTTCTCTTTTTTTCCCACAATTAATGTGTTACATACCGTTTGTGGTTGATAATTTCCTTTGTATCCTTCCCAGCCCTGAGGAAGTCGCGGAATTATTTTCCATTTGCGACGAAACATGTGTTGGCTGGTTTCTTTTTGCTTTATGGAAATTGGAATAAAGACAAAGAATCTTTCCACCTACAAGAACAATTGATCCTTACTTATGAACTTACTTGTACTGTGTTGATACACTTTCACTGTGAAATTATTTTATGTGTGCCCAGGACTTGGTTATATATGTAATAGTGCAGGGTTTCCCTACACAAACTCTAGGGATTCAAGGGATTTTCCCCTTACCTGGTTGCACCATACACAACAGAACTTGTTGATATTTGCGTTTACAGAGCAGAGCGCCACACTTCCTGACTTACTAAAAACCCTTCGATATAGATAACTCATAGGCAGAACAAAGCTATTTGAGAAAATAGTGCTCTGAAGCTGTATTTAAAGCCTACCGAGTAACAACACACGTAACAGGCGGTGTCATCATGGGAGGTTACAAAATGAGACAAGGCAGTACTAAGGAGGGACTACTAAACCTATTGACCAACGAACAGGCACAGTTTACAGTGGGCAATGACACAAGCCAATGAAAAATATGCGCGGAGAGTGGACGGAGCTTCAAGTTCCTACCTAAATTCAGTGTGCCTCTCAGCGCAGCGCATGTGCTGCCCAGGCTCGACCTAAAACACATAGGGCCTGCTTACGAGTGGGTCCTGTTTTCTGACCCCTGCATATTAGTTCGGTTGAATTTAATGCATCCGATAATTACTGGATGTTTAAAAACACTTCTACATTTGTTAAATTTTGGCAAAACGTGCCAAATTTAACAGGGAAAGGTATAAGGTATTTACCCCATCATGTGGATTTTAGTATGCTAAACACCAAAATCTGCATTTATTCCCCAAAAACTCATATATAACTCTATTTTCTGCCCCCGATAAATAACCTACCATCGGGAGTTGTTATTTATGAGGTGTGATAAATAGCACCTAAACTTGGAATCAGGCCAATAGTATTTTAAACAGAATTAATTTTCTAACTGGGAGCCAATACAGTTTTTGTAGATAAACAGAAAATTCTTGTCTGCGAGGGAGATTGAGAAGAGTTTTAGCTACTACATTCTGAGCAATTTGTGAATGATTGAGAAGATAATGTAGTCGTCCAATGTATAGGGAATTACCATAGTACAGTCTGTCTGTAATGAGTGCATGAACCACAGTTTTACACACTGCAAAAGTCAAGAAAGGAAGGCCTTTGTTATTGATCAAAACAAGTAGATCAAAAAAAGAAAATCTTTGAGATAAAAGAAAATTCAAGGTCAAAGCAAATGCCCAGAATGCTTGCTGTCTCTGTAGGTTGAGGGGCCTTGTTAAGGACAGTTGGCCACAAAAGCTGGGACCAGATGGAATTTTGAGTAAACAACATCAATACTTCTGTGGTCTTCCCATTTAACTCGAGACAATTAGCTTTCATCCACTCTGCCACTTCGATTAGACAGGTTTTAAGCCTTCCTAGAGTAGTGGTGGTGTTCTGGGAAATAGATATTATTACAGGGTGTCATCAGCATATGGAAATATCTGAAAGACGTGTGTTCTGACTAAATCAGCTAATGGTGACATGTAGGCATTGGATAGTGTAGAACTCAGTGTGGATCCTTGTGACGCTCCACACTAGAGTGCTGGGGAGGAGGATGACTAAGGACCTAGAATAACGGAGTGTGATCTAATAATCAGGAAAGAAACTATACATTGTTAAGCAGATTTATACATGCTTAAATTGAAGAGTCAATATATCTGAATAGAGTGAGATACAGTGTCAACGACTGGCAATAGATGTAGTAGAAGGCAGCAAAATTGCCTTGTTCAAGAGTAACACCTAAGTGTTCTGACACTGCCAATAAGGCTATTTCAGCACTGTGTCCAGGGCGAACGCCTGATTGTAAACTATCTAATGAAGCATCTGCTTCCAGGTAAGACGAGAGTTGCTTGCCTTTTCTGTTACTTTAGCAGGGAATGGCAAAAGGGAAATGGTTTGGAAGCTGGCAAGATCCTTGGGGTCCAGATTCTTGAGCAGAGGCTTACTAGCACTTTTTTCCCAATTGCTGTGATTGAGCATTCAAAGGGAGGTGTTTATGAATTGAACGAATATTGGTTGGAAAAATGTAGTACTCGTGATGTTTAACACGGGGGGAGATTTACTAAGATTTAGAGCCGTGTTTGCGTCAAAAAAGTGACGCAAAACGGCGCAAAATCTTTTTTTCCTAATCAACTTTCCAGCGCTAAACTTGCGCTGGAAATAACGTAAAAGTAATGCGAAGCAGCGCATTGCGCTGCTTCGCATTACTTTGCGCCGTGGGGGCGTGCCAAGGGTGGTGCATAGGCGTTCCCAATGCAACCACCCAAAGTTTCTCACGCTAAACCCAATTTACTAAAAACAGTAGATTGAGTTTAGCATGAGAAAAACTGCGCCCTTTGCAACTAGGCGCAAGGAAGGAGAAATGCTTTCATTTCTCCTTCCTTTCCTGACTTTGCATGCGTGCTGCACTGTGCAGCACGTATGCAAAGTGGGAATAGCTTTGCACTGTGTCTAGCATAGTATTTTGTACAGGAAGGGTACCCTTCCTATACAAAATCTATGCTACACTCATGCACACATCCTAGCGCTGCAGCACTAAGGTGTGTGCATGGCGCACGGCAGCTGTAATCAGCGCCGGCACAAGGGAAAGGGGAGGAGAGAGCCATATCTTTAAAAATTTGGCGCTCCCCTGCTCCCTCCCTGTCGCGCAACGCAGCGCAGCCTCGCGGGGGTCTGCGCCGCGTTCCACAACTTTTTTGTAAATCTCCCCCTTAGAGTGTATTCCACGTTATACTGTGATGTTGGGTTTTAGAACGGTATTGATGCAGGATTCCACCAGAGTCAGTTACGCTGTGGCTGGAGAAGGGAGAATCACGCTCCGTCTTGTGTGCTCATAAATAAAGGTGTGGTTTACATTTACAACCGTGTGGAGGTGTCACTTCAACGAAGAACCTAGACACCCTATGATAGATGCTAATGAACAGGGGTCTAGGGGGGAGCCCAATTTGCAAAATTGGATTTCTAATTTAATATCCGTCTCTTGCACAGGTGTAAATTGGGCTAGTGAGGCATCTCTAGAGATGGAGAAAGAATCTTCCCAAGAGGAAAGTATTTTGATATATCAAAATGACATTCTTCTTCAATGTACTAATGATTTGCAATGCTGACTTGTTGATTACACATTGTTTTGCTTACTACCAAGGCTCCACAGATGATTCCACCAGCATACTGGACATCATGTGTGCAGTGCAGCATGTGTTAGTACTATTTCAGCAGGTGAGATATGATCTGTATTTCTCATGTAGAGAATCAGGTATGTCCCTTCCAGGCTTTGTTGCTTACCCCTATACTTCACCCCAGAATATCAGTGAAGGAAATTTAACCGAGCCCACATCAGAATGAGAAATATAATTGCATACACTTTTAATCTGCTGAAAAGTCATTGCAGATGTCTCCATGTCTCTGGGAGTGACCTCATGTACTCTCCTAATCAATATAATGCCCTGCACAATATGGCCACCAAACATAAACTGCCACTGCCAACAGATGAATTTCACTGTAACCTGAAGGAGCATGGTTAAGAGGGGACAGATGTACTGTTTGAAAGGGAAAAGTTGAAAGATTTGAGGTATGCCACAGATTCATCACGAATTTCTTTCGATGGAAAGGGGCTTGTGTTAATGCTACTGTGTGTTATTTACCTAAGTGAGGCTCAATTGGTAAATAGAGCTTCTGTTTGTTGTATGTCATGCTGCATGTTCTACTGTATTTTTAGTTAATAGTTGTTGATGGTTACCATGGCACATTATCGTTTCAAGGGAATAATCTACAGTGATCGAAATCTCTATAGCTAATTGCTAAAGTTTGTGTTGGGATGCTTCATCAAATTGTGATGTTTCTTGGCATTATCCACCATATCATGGCAAGAACTGACTCCCATAAATGGCTTTTCTTGCATAGGAGAACCATATAAAATAAAAACAACAGCTCCATGAATGAATGAAAGATTTGATGCAGAATGAAGACCCAAGCAGGATGTCCTGTCAAAACATTTATCAATTTTTACTTGTCAACCAATGTTTGCTACATTTCATTGCAAGGGCATTTGCATTGAAAGCATGTTCGGTGGGTACTTGTCAGATGTAGATTTGTACATTCCTAAGATCTGACTAAGCAACAAAAAGCATAGTGGAACAGATCACTGACCTGTCAACAATACAATGCTGTATTACAAGGGATATAAAGATTACAGACTGTAGATGTACAAATAGCACAAGAATGGATTGGTACATAAATTGTTGTAGTAGAAAGAATGGTGGAATCAAACATGTAAACTTCAAGGTGCTTAAGTAATAGTCATAGTGAAAGCTAGCGGGATATCATAGGCGTTCTATAGCAGGCAATGTTACCTGCATTTATTTTTGCAGATACCATTTGCAGTTCCTGATGCACAACTTGTCACGGATTGTTTAAGGACTGTAACCTCCTCAACCATGCTGTGCTTACCATTCTTCTTTGAGGAAAAATAAGTAGGGTATACTTTACAATATTCACTAAATTGTCTTTGCATAGGAAGACTGCAGATATAGCACCGTGCATTGTGTGAATAGCCTATGTTTTACTTTAACAATATTCTATCATTGCTTGTGACATTTTTCCCCACTACTAAGCTGCATGAAAGCAGCATGTTACTCACTCTGCTCAAGACAACTGGCAATCTGGCTAACACAGCAAACAAGATGTTTCACTTCAGATCTGAGCAAACTTGGACCTTAACATTGCACAATGGTTTGCTATTTAGTACTTTTTTAAACAGTCTTCTAACACACATTGCTGTTGTCAATTACACAAACATCTTAACTTGTTATCGTTTAACGTGTCGTCAACCTTTTCTCATGTGTCATTGTAGGACATTGGGTTACTGGTTGAGGGAGATGAAACCCTACTTAAGCGCCAGCGACAATTCTTGTCAGGTAGAAACACAAGCAAATACCAAATTTACCTGTGCTTAACCCTCTGGTAGCTTGGGATAAAAGCAGTCAGGCTTAACTTAGAGGCAATGTGTAAAGTATTTATGTAGCACTTCAAATTGTAAGAAAGTGAAAGCACAACGCAAGGAAGACCCCAGACCAATTTAGTAAAATGTAATCAATCATTTGAGACCATAACAACAAAGGTCCAATCAGGAGAACTGGAGATATGCAATTTCAAAGATTCAGGTAAAAATAATGCTAGAAAGCACAAAGCACCAACTGTGGGTATGTGGTCATGCTGAACCCAGTGCTTAATTTGGGCCGGTGGTATCCGGTGCTTGGCACTGGCACTTCATTGTCAACACCAGTGCTTGTAACAGTCTGCCACAGGTGGTGCTGTCTGGCTAATTTTTGACAACAGCTAATTAATTATTCAATACACATTAAAATTGACTATTGCCTGCTGCCCAAGCCATTCTTATAGCACTGGGGGCCTGTAATAATCCGAATTGTCACACTTGTAGGAGTGTGATGGTTAGTAGTTTACTATCATTGGCAGCCTGGCAGGGACAATGCGTGATGCAATCTGCAGTGGCCTCGTGAGGAAAGCCCTGGCACTTATGTTTTTATAAATGAAGCACTGGCTGAACTAGGACAAAGTCACAAGTTCAGGCCTATCCCATTGGAGCGCGGCCGACTGAGGGACCCAGTTGAGCCAACAGGCCAATACATAATGTCTTTGGTGCAGGGCCTGTGTGGAGTTGCTTTTCGAGGCTTTGCATCTTCCTTTGTCAGTTCTGAGGGGCTACAATGGCCAGGATGTGAAGTCCTGCGTCGGGTTGCGTTGGTTCCGATTAAGCAGTGTCGCGAGGTTTTGCGAGGCTTCTTGTCTATTCTATTGAGGCTGGCAGCTGTGTGGTGATGGTCTGCAGTGCTCTGTTTCACTCAGTGTCAGTTACAACAAAGCTTTTAGCTGTGTGGCGAGGCCTTGCAGGGCTTTGCATTGCTTTGCGTCAGATTAGGTGAAAACCACAACTGGACTGGCAAGGCACCTCTTTCCCCCCTTCCAAGGGTCCAGGACTGGAGGGGCAGCACTTAGGGGGTTCAAACTCACAGCAGGCAGAGTCCAGGTGCAGGGTTAACCCGTTTACCGCGGCGGCAATTCCGCCGCGGTGCGGGCGTTCCATTGAGTGGGCGGGGCCGCGTCGGCCAACGGATGTGCGCAGCACTACGGAGGTAGTGCTCGCGACGGCCGTTGGCCGACAGAAGCAGCGAAGGGGTTAAAGACAGTTGAAGCCTCTTCTGTCTCTGATGCTCTGATCAGAAGGACAGCCACCTAGCCCTTGGAGTCACTTTGGTAGTCTTGGGTTCAAGATGCAGATTCAGTCCTTCTCACTTAGGCAGCAGGGCAGCAGAGTAGAAGTCTTTCTTGCAGCAGAGCAGCCCAGCAGTCCTTCTGAGTATTCCACAGGTCCACAGTTGGGTCTGAGGGTCCACTATTTATCCTTGGTGTCAGCTTTGAAGTAGGAGGCATTTCTAGAGGGTTTCACCCCCAGAGGTGTTTGGAATTTTCCCCCTTCCTAACATGGCCCCAGCTGTCTGTGGACACAAAAGACTAGTGCCAAACTCTTTGTGGGTATGATGATGAAGAGACTTTGTGATGTGCAAGTGTGGTAGGTGACAGCTCCGCCCCCTGTCAAGACAGAGATGGCCCATCCTACCAACACCAATTCCCCCTTTTCTCACTGCCAGCTACACCTAGTCATGTGACTCAGGATACAGGCTGCAGGCAAAATGGTTAATACAAAAAAAATGCTAACATTCTAACAGACACATTTTCAGAATTGTGACTTAAAATCCGACTTTACTTTTAAAAGAGCATTTTAAATTATAATTCTCTAGAGACCAAATTCGATATTCGTGCTTGCTCCCAATTGAAAGTTATCACTTATTATATGTAATAAGGCAACCCAATGTTATACCATGGGAGAGGTAGGCCTTGCAGTACTGAAAACTAATTTAAGAGTTTTTCACTACCAGGGCATGTAAAACTTAAAAGTACCTGTCCAACTTTCTAAATATATACGGCACCCGGCGCTCTGGGCTGTGTAAGGTCTATGCTTGGGGTACCTTATATGCATTAAAAAGGATGTTTTAGTCATGGCAAAAGGTTTATTTTGCCAGGTTGAAATGGCAGTTTAAAACTGCACACACAAGCTGTAATAGCAGGCATGAGGCATGTATAAAGTGCTACTTAAGTGGGTGGCACCATCAGTGCTGCAGGACCCCTAGTAGCATTTAATTTACCATCCCTGGGTACATATAGCACCATTTTACTAGGGTCTCACACATAAATTAAATTTCTAATTGGGTGTAACCCAATTTTACCATGTTTTAGGGAGAGAGCTGAGAACGTCAGCACTGGTTAGCAGTAGTAAAGTGTGCAGAGATCTAAGGCCAGGAAAAACAAACTCAGCAAAAACAGGATTGAAGGCAAACATTTGGGGGAGAACCATGTGAAGGATGACAGGTCCAACAGTCATTTTATAGATAGTGCCTAGCAAACTCTGTTGGAAAAGTTCCTCTGCATATATACATAGATTGTCAAGATGGATGATAATTATGTTTTATCTGCATAAGTAGAGAGAAACCATAGGAGTGGATCTGCATAACCAAAAGGAAGAAAATATTTCAAAGAGAGTTGGGCTTATAGAGAATTCCTGCAACCAAGCTGAGAATTCTCGAACATCTTATGAGAGGACCAAAAAGAGAGTAGACTGATAGTTTGAGTACAAGTTAAGAGATACGATGCAAATCCGCTGAGAGAAATGTTCCCAATTCCAATCTTAGAGAGACGAGAAAGAAGAATATTGTGAGACACTGTAGGGAACGCTGCTGATAGAAGAGTAGGATGAGAGAAGCAGAGCTGCCCTCATCCAAAAGAATGCCAAGATCCCTGAATAGAAGAGAGCAGGAAAGATTTGGGACTCTATAGTGGCTGAAAGCCAGATTGAAGTGAATCAGGAATGTCATTACTTTCTAGAAAGCAGGATAGTTGTTGATTAACTTCTTTTTCTAAAAGTTAATTAGGAAATGGCAAAAGAAATGCGTCTGAAATTGCTCAAAACTGTGGGGTCTGCAGAGTGTTTTTTTAGCAAGGGTACCACTAGGAGCTGCTTCCAGCTGTTGGGAATAGTCCCTTTTCAATGGGAGCTATTACACAGATCAGTGGGAGTGGGAGGTATGGATGAAAGAATAAGATGTAGAAGGCTTACTGGGCAGGGATCAAGTGGAGAGCCAAACTTGATAGTGAAAGGAACTGTAATAGTTTTATCAACAGAGTAAAGGTGAAATTCCCTGAGAAACAGTTCAGCACCAGGGGCTCAAGAATCAAGGGGAGAGCCGTCAGTACGCAAATTCACATCAACAGAAGTTCAAAAGGAACTGCAAATAGCAGTTTTACATAGAACATGAGATGGTTCAATCCAGTTGGAAATGGAAGTGGGCTTGGTGGAGCAATGTGGACGATCTCTTTGGCTGAGTTGTTTTGTATTGTAGCATTTATATGGTGCTTACTACCCCTATGTGGGGTGCTGTAGAGCCTACATTGTGTAGAGTGTGTGGCTGAGTGGGTCTTACTTTTTTTTTTAGCCTAAATGGGAAGTGTTGTTATGTAGTGTAGGAAGAACGCCGAGGTGTCATTTTTGAGTTATGAGATGCAGCGCCTGGCAATGTGATGTGTTAGAGTATGTGAGAGATAGACACACAAATTATAATTATAATAAGGACTAACCATCTAAGCAGTGGGATGTTGTATGACCATATACCAAAAAGGGGGCTAATCACAAATGTCCAGAAATCCATACAGCCACATGCACAAGGCAGAGATTCTGGTGAATTAGTAAAAAGATACTAAAAGGGCAAGAGTGGGAATTGGTGGCATAGGCAGTAGCTATGCAGCATTTTATTTCATGTATTTATCTTTTCAAAGCAGGGACATAATCTACTGCTGAACAATTACATCCCATGACAGAGGAAGTATTGGGGTGTGTGGCTAAGCGGCCAAGATGGTGGACGCACTTTAACATCGCTCCGCTATCTGCCCTTATCATCCTGTTAATTCCCCTGAGCAGGGGCAGCATCCTCGCACAGTAGGCGAACGACACAACTCCTGTTTGCTATGGGCTCAGCTGGCGCCGAGAACTGACTGACGAGGTGGCTGTGACGGGACAAACGAGGCGGGAAGACCTTGGGACGCATGGAGGCAGGCGCCTCATTCCACCACCGCTGCGTGGCCGCCATGGAACTTCCTGGGCCCCTCGCACCCTTGAGTTAAACTGATAGCGCTGAGGGAGTGAGAGCTGGGGTGAAAGTCGACAAAGCGGAATCAGCTGGTGGAGCGGGGGAGTGTACGGAACAATGCTGAGAAAATCTGAGGCGCTTCGGGGAAACAGCACTGCGCCTTATGAGATGGCGTCCCGAAAAAGTGACAAGCTTCCTCAACGGAGGGGACAGCGGCCCGCCCTTGATCAGCCAGGAGGTCCCTGAGTGACAATCCGCAACCAAGGGGCTAACGGCCTCTCGCAGCTCCACGGGGAGGCCCCAGAAGCAACAGAGAAAAGAGGTGAGGAGAGGAGGGGGGAGAGCACTAAGGGGTCATGTCGGGCCCAGGTATGAAGGAGTGCGAGCGCCTGTACGAGGCCTGCCCCGCTCCCCCTCTGCCTCCGGGTCAGTAAACGTAGGTGCCACATGACGAGTACTGGTAGGGCCACACGAGACGAACTCACCCTACCTCCACAGAGACTGGACTCTCTTTCAAATTACTATTAAGGGGCCTGAACTATCACTGCACTATTGCCAACTGGGGACACAAGCAACAAGCCGTCCCATACATAACTCCCTCACCAGCTGAACCAGGGACATTATTTCACCAATATTCATGGAGGAGGCAACTGAGGGCGGGGGGAGCACACGTCGGGAGAGACGGCTGGTGGCGCCGACCCAGTGGAGATATCAATGATCATAGCCCGGCTGTGACTCCACACCGGGCCTTCTCCCCCCACGGTCACTTCACCAACTGGCACCCCGGCCTGAGGAGGACACGAGGAACTACTAGGCTGAAGCTGTCCCAGGCCAAGACTCACAATGTACACTGTCCTACATGCTGTGTCAATACCACATGCAAAGGCCAGTGCTGGGGGGCCCAGGGGCAAGCATTGCGAGGGGCCCCTCTCCTTGTTGTTATCCTCGGTAACTGCACACATAAACGGTACCTGGCCCCCTAGGGCCAGTGAGGCAGATGCGTGAGCTGTGGTCCCATGCCATTTGCGGGTTCCGAGGTGCGCTCCCCGGACAGAGACCCCAGACCATGCAGGCAGGCATATGCCTTCAGTTCAACAGCTAGCCATGGGTCGACTGCGGCCCACCGCTCCTCAGACATCCACCCACTCAGATTACGAGGGGGCACTGCAAGCACATGCAGCACAGGATACAGAGCTTCAGCACCAGCCGCTTTTGACAAAAATGGACACGGTCCTGAGCGCAGTAGAGAGGCTTGGCGCAACACTGGAACAAACCTGTTCCTCCTTAGAGGTGAAAATCGATAAGGTGGCCACAGATTTCACACTGCTGCATGTAGATCACCGAAAACTGGCAGACAAGGTGCAAGCCCACAAAACCACGATCACGGACCTCTGCCCTGCCACCAGCTCGAACGCAGCTGCAATGCTCACCCTCACAACCAAGATCCAGGTCCTGGAACAGAGGCTAGAGGATGCTGAAGGCCGATCACGGCGCAACAACATCTGCGTGGTGGGACTGCGGGAAGACGTTGAGGGCCAGGACCCAGTGTCCTATGCAGAGCAATAGATATGGAACCTTTTGCCTGAAGATGGGCTGTTCCCTCAGTTTGTGGTGGAGCGCTTGCACAGAGTGCCGTCTCACAGGCCTCCCCCTGGAGCGAGGCCTAGGCCCTTCCTGATCAGGCTGTTGAACTTCAGAGATAGGGATGCTATACTAAAAGAGACAAAGAAATCCCCGGACATAACTGTACGCAACACCTGCGTCATGTTATTCCCTGACTACACCGCTCAAGTGCAAAGGCGCAGAGGCTCCTTCCAATCGGTGAAGAACGTCTCCAGGAGCTGGGAATGCACTATTCAGCCTAACTCCGCGTGGTAGCCGAGGGATCCACGCACTTCTTCGAATCCCCTGCGGAGGCCTGTGGATGGCTGGAGGAACTGAGATTGGCGTCGGAGCATCCAGCGCCTGGGGCTAATGTGAGGACGCGACATGACAGAAGCAACCGTAAATGAAACAAGCACAAAGTTACGACACAGCCGGCCACACAGATTACGCTCCCTAATCTGGAACAAATAATCACGGAGCGCCAGAGAACCCTTCAGATCACAGCAACAATGGGTGACCAACCCGCAGTTCAGATCCAGACACTGAATCCATTCAATCCATGAATGAAGAAGAGCAGGTTCACTCGTGGCCTGAGGGGCTGGACTTACCGCGCCTTCTTGAAGTGACGCCGCAGACGTCCGATGATATTATTTAGTATGCGCGGATCTATACCTCACATGCCTCCCCCTGGAACAGCAATGCAGAGAGATAGCCAAGTCCAGAACTCCCCTCCTGGAGGTCGCAAACTGGCTACGAGGTGCCGCGCAACACTCAGGGATAACTATCATATATTGCCATGCTGCAGCACCATGGACACACTAAAAACTCACGAGGCCCGCTTGCCTGTGTTGGGGATCTCACAGGGGTCAAATGGTAAGGGCCCAAAGAGACTGCCGCCTCGTACCAGCCCCATTTTTAACTAACATTGTTTGAAGCAGTATGCGTCTGCGACAAGGTTTGGGAGTGCCCTCGTTGGGGACCCGCTCTTATAACATTCCTCAAGTTCTACTGTTTAATCCCTTCCATGTCTCTTCATGCACCCTACACCAAAGCACGCACCACCTGGGACTGGCACATTTATGCAATCATATCACTAATAGGTCAGCAGGTCTCCCACGCGAACCAATGTTATCACATGGAATGTGAGAGGCATCCACACCCCAGCCAGGCATTACCCTATATATTCATATTTACAGCGCAGGGCTGCTAAGATAGTGCTTCTGCAAGAGATGCACATTACACAACTAGAGGCCTCCAGACTCTGTAGGCGCTGGTGAAGGCAGGTGTTCAGCACCAATTTCTTCACTCAAGCAGGGGGATCACTGGTATGGGTCGGAGCCGGGACCCCTTTCATAGCAGAGGAGGTGAAGACAGACCGAGATGGCAGGTATGCACTCATGAAAGGCCGACTAAATGGTCAAACCATCCTGATAGGATCCATATATACTCCAAATGTAGAACAGCCGGCCCTCCTATGCCATCTCACACAGACACTTGTGCCCTGGGCCAACATCCTGTTGCTGCTTTGAGGGGACTTCAACTCAGTGCTCAACACTTCCTTAGACTGCTCCTTCCCCCCACTGACACGCGTGTCAGCCTCTTCAAATGCGTCAGCCCTACACCCTTGGCTTGCGCACTGGTTTCTGACATTTGGCGCACCCGTAATCCACACACCCGTGTGTATTCTATTTACTCCCCTGTACACAACTTACATGTGTGGCTGGACCGGATTGTAAGTTCTCCCTCACTGCTGCCACTTATTAAGAATATCGACTACCTTGGCCGCACACATTCTGGCCACAATCCCCAATTGTCAAGGAACAAACCTCTTATCTGACCTATTTCATTTCAACAATGGTAATCACTAAAAAAACGACATTTCCCTATAAATGAAGTCTCATCACATGTAATTTTTCTTTTAATTTATTTTATATCAAAACACTTTTGCTTATTCTTTTTTTGTTTTTTTGAATAATTCTATATGTGGTATGTTTGGTAGTATGATTGCAGAGCATGAGAGGTGAGAATGGAGGTATGATGGTTCTGTGGGGGTCATCACAACTGAAAGATCTGTTTTTTTAATATTTTGTAATATAAACAATTATGTGAATTTGTGAATATTTGTACATGTTTTTCATGAATTTTGAGCACTAAAAAAGAAGAATTATTCAAAAAAACAAAAAAAAGAATAAGCAAAAGTGTTTTGATATAAAATAAATTAAAAGAAAAATTACATGTGATGAGACTTCATTTATAGGGAAATGTCGTTTTTGAGTGATTACCATTGTTGAAATGAAATAGGTCAGATAAGAGGTTTGTTCCTTGGTGATTGTAATTTCCCCCTCCTCTTGGACCTAAAAGTAATTAGGGGGCACCTTTTTCCTTGGTCACAATCCCCAATTGTTGCAGCTGAGCCGGGAGGCTAGCCCGCTTGCAGTCCTCACTTGGCATCTCCAACCGGTGGCACTGGAGGACCCTGCATTTCGTGCCTCACTAGGAGAGCTGTAACACAATATTTCGAGAACAACACCGGCTCCGCACACAGCATATCTTCCAAATGGGAAGCATTTAAAGTGGTCATCAGGGGGCACAGCATGGGACTAGCCTGGAACATGCGCAAACAGCTAGCCCGGGAGATAGGGAGAATAGAACAGGAAATTTTACCCTGCGAAACCCAAATGGCATTAGGCGCAAAGGACTCACAGCTAACCCTGGGCGTAGTTCGCGAAGGAGCGCTACGCGAAGCTACGTGAAGTGCACCTCGCACTACGCGAGCTACGCGTAGCTACGCGAACTGCGTAGTGCACTGTGCAAAATGCTGTTCGCACTGATTGCACAGTGCCGGATGCTTGTCCGCACTGTGCAATCATTGAAAATGGCATCTTGCACAGTGCGAGCTGTCTTTTACTGCCGCTCGAGTAGATTTTTACTCGAGCGGCAGCTTTCTCAACGCGGACTGGTAGTTTCTCATCGCGAGCGTTCGCGAGCATGCGCAACCACTCGCAATGAGAAACCTGACCTCCCCGCGTTGAGAATCTCGCCGGGAGGTTTATTTTCCACGCTCGCGATCGGCAACTTGATGTTGCTGATCGCGAACGAGGAAAAAGTCTCGCCGGGATGTCATTTTGCTTGCTCGCGGTCGCCAACTTGACGTTGAGGACCGCGAGCAAGCAAAAAATGACCGCTACGCTACGCGTGTTTGCACTGTGCTACGTGCAATTTGCGTAGTGCGAAGTAGCGCAAACTTCGCAAACTATGCGAGCGTAGCGAAGTGCTTTGCCCAGGCTTACTCACAGCAGCTGCGCAAGAAGCAAAGTGAGCATATTGGCTTGTTAGAGTGGCTGCGATGCCTAAACTACAAAGCACATTCGGCACGCACACAAGCGCTGTCAGACAGACCTGGTAGGCTGTTGGCTTGGCTGTTGCGCCAGGAGCAACCTCAACACCCCATACACGCTATTAGCCCTGTAGGCGCTCCACAGTGTACACTCAACATGAAATACATGCAGAGATGACTAAGCATTATACCGGCCTCTCCAAAGCCACCACTCCACTAGAACGGGAAAGAGCAAGAGCGCTCTTATCCGCGATACACTTACCCACTATAACGCCAGAGCAAAGTGAGGCATTATGTGCCCCGATTGAACAAGAGGAGATTAAAGAGGTTATAGCAGCGCTAGCAACAGGGAAAACCCCTGGTCTGGATGGACTCCCATCTGAGTTCTACAAAGCATACGCGGCAATGCTGGCGCTGCACCTTCAGGCAATCTATATCTCTGCAATAGATGACGCTGCCCTCCTACAAACACTGAACGAAGCGCGACTGGTCTCGCTACCTAAACCAGACAGAGATCCTACAGAGCTGATCTCATATAGACCTCTGGCTCTATTAAACACCGACTATAACATTTTGGCGAAGCTACTCGCGAACCGGCTGGCACTGCTCATCCAATCACTAGTACATGAGGACCAGAATGGGTTTGTCCCAACACGTAGCACCTCTTTAAACCTCAGTTTTTCAGGGTCGCTAAATAAGCACCAGACAGATGGCCTCACGCGGGCTGCCTGATTTTAGACCTCGAGAAGGCATTTGACACCGTAGAATGGGATTTCCTTTTTGCGGTGCTGCCATTGTACGGGCTCGGGGAGACATTCATTAGGATGGTTTGGCTCCTATACAAAGATCCAGTAGTGAGGGTGAAGACAGGTCTGTATATATCTGCTCCAGTCAAAGTACGGAAGGGCACCAGGCAGGGGTGCCCGTTATCCCCGTTGCTGTTTTCGCTTGCTGTGGAGCCACTAGCGGCGATGTTTCGGGTGAAAGGCACAGACTGGGGGGTCCCTCAAGGAGATAACATGCACATTATCTCATTATTTGCAGACGACCTCCTCCTATACCTGACAGATGTGCACTCAATCCCGGTGGAGGTGGAACACATCCGGGGGGAATTTGCTGCCATGTCAGAACTAGTAATTAACGCATCCAAGTCCTGTCTTTATCCATTTGATGATGCATCTCCCAACCCCCATTACATACTCAACAACACGAACATCGAATGGCAAACACATACCTTCCGATACTTAGGGATCCGGGTATACCATCACCAAGAAGACTTACTTGAAGGTAATTTAGGCAGGACAATGGCCTCCATTCACTCGTCAGTCACATTTTGGGGGGCGCTCCCCCTAGCAACTATGGGCCGCGTGGCTTTAGTTAAAATGATAGTCCTGCCACAACTATTATCTTATTTCGCAAATCTCCCCATATATTTCCCGCCGGCCTTTTTTCGGAACCCTGGAAGGGGTGTTGAGAGAGCTCATTTGGGGGACTTCCCGTAACAGAGTAGCTCTCCGGAAGCTCTACATGCCGACGAACCAAGGTGGGCTCGCACTGCCTAACCCAGAACAATACTACCTAGCAGCCCAACTACAGTGGGTGGCCAGATGTCTCTGGGAGCAGTACCTGACAGACACGGCGACAGGTCTCTTGGCTTTGACCCACCCAACCCTTCTTTCTCTATTTCACCCATGCAACAAACAAAAACCACCACCACAGCTATTACTCAGCGTGGCACACAGATGCTACCATAGAAGCCTGCTCCTAACATGAAGAGTTAAGCCATACGCCACCACACTCCCGCTAATAGGCACGCCCAGGGGCCACGACCCCATTACAACCCGCGAGTTACAACACCTATCCAAGAGTGAAATACAGGATGTGGGGGACCAGTATCATGAGGGGAACCTGATGTCCTTTGCCTCATTGGCGGATAATTCTGGTGTAGAACCAGGGCAATTCCTCATACACCGAACAGTCATAGCCAGCCACACTACATAAACACTGGGGAGACATGTCAAGAGAGCCCCCAACACACTTAACCATCCAATATTTGCACATCATGGGACAGGAAAGAAACCTTATCAAGTGGTTCACTGCCTCCCTTAGGCATCACACAGTGACACCGGTCCTTTCTTTGCGGGTGAGATGGGAGGGGGACCTGCAGCGCCCCTTTACGGATGCTGAATGGAGCAGGGTGCAAGGAAGGGCCAAGTAATGTCCCACAGAACATGCGATTTCGCCTCATACAATATTTCATCACCCAGAGAGCATACCTTACTCCAACGAAATTTAATAAATTCTATGACGACGCGGACGCTGCCTGTCCATGCTGTCATGCCACCGGTGCAGACCTATTGCACATGGTGTGGAGTTGTACGCGATTAGGAGAGTCCTGGGAGCCAGTGGTGTCCTCATTGAGCCGCTACACAGATCGAATGATACCCCTGAATTGGGAGACCTGTATTCTACATCTCTACACAAACACCAAAAGCCTGAGTCACCTCTCGGTTCATTGTACTAGGGCTGTTTGTCGCAAAAAGACTGATCACCAAAAGATGGAGCTCAACAGAGCCCCCGGCCACGCACGCTCGGGTGCGCTCCTTGCAGGTGTGGGCCAAGGCAGAAAGCGTGGCACTGCACAGGGAAGACACATTGGGTCTACGAAAAACCCCAATCGCAGAGGGCCGGGATGCAATTTTGCAACAACTCCCGGGAAGAGATGGGACCACGAAGCTTGAAGCAGAACCTGCAGCAGACGGGCATTAACATGGACCCCACACAAACCCTGAAATGACTTCTCACATACATGACACCCAAAAGCCACACCCACATAGGAAACTACTAAATATGCAACAAGTAGACCCTGCATGCCACACAAAGAACACACACCAGCGCCAGCAAACATTTTAATCCAGGGACCATCACTTTGGCTACTTAGAGGTGCCCCGCCAACCTAGACCCCATCCCAGTTAATCTTAGTTGCCCCCGGTTTTTGCCCTTCACTCCCAACGTTATTACCTTTGCAAAGCAGTGCATGCACAACCCACCAGTAGGTGAACTCCCCTCCGGTGACCAGCAGTGCGTTATGGCTCACACTTCATCAGTTGTAGACCCCCGATCCAATTCACCAAGCGCAATTGCTGAGACACTAAGATTGGAACTCAATATTCTGCATTATATGTCTGTAATAACTGTCATCGAAGGTGTAATGCACTGCACCATGTACACTGTACATGCTTGTTTAAGTTTTTTAAATGATGATAAATACAATAAAAACAAAAAAATGACAGAGGAAGTATTTGTAAGAATACTCAGGCTGGCAATCTATATTATACACTTAACTAGCCTAATAATTTGCATGTGCAGTTCAGTTAAGTATCTTCATGGTTTTGTTGACTTTGTGTGGTGAGGCTCCTGAGACTAGGCTGTGGGTGGGGGCTTATTTTTGTTTTTCTTGTTCAGGTCGGCACAGGTTTTTGTTGTAAACAGAAACTCCTTGACTACGCCTCTTGAAGACCCAAACTAGTGCTCTCTCTTTACCTCCATATAAACCCATACCTGCAGACTTTGGAATTGGGATTTATTTAGATTCATTTCCGGCCTGTGGTTTTATGGTCCACCATATTTTAAACTTACGAGCTTCAAGACGCTGTCAGTTAACTTTTGGCCTGCTTTCCATTAAATCTATTACTAGGCATGTTTCTTTGCAGCACAATCATATTTTCCTGCATTTTCCCATGACTTGCATGCACTACACCCTGGGTGTAGTTTGCGTAGTAGCGCTACGCGTAGCTACGCGAAGTGCACTTCGTACTACGCGAGCTACGGGTAGCACTACGTGAACTGCGTAGTGCGGTAGGAAATGCTGTTCGCAATGATTGCACAGTGCCGGATGCTTGTCCGCACTGTGCAATCATTGCAAACGGCATCTTGCACAGTGCAAGTGGTCATTTTCTGCCGCTCGAGTAGATTTGTACTCGAGCTGCAGTTTTCTCAACGCGGACTGATAGTTTCTCATCGCGAGCGGTCGCGAGCATACGCGACCACTCTCAATGAGAAACCTGACCTCCCCGCGTTGAGAATCCTGCCGGGAGGTTTATTTTCCACGCTCGCGATCAGCAACTTGATGTTGCTGATCGCGAACGAGGAAAAAGTCTTGCCGGGATGTCATTTTGCTCGCTCGCGGTTGCCAACTTGACGTTGAGGACTGCGAGCAAGCAAAAAATGCCCGCTACGCTACGCGTTTTTGCACTGTGCTACGTGCAATTCGCGTAGCGCGTAGTTGTGCAAACTACGTGAGCGTAGCGTAGTTTTCCGCCCAGGCCTTACTCTTGATAAGCATTACACGAAGTACAACAGCTATATGCTGGTATGGAAATGAAAGCTTTTAGATCCATGTATTTAATGCCTGCGTACTGGGAGCTTTAAATATTATCAAATGGTTAACTTTGTTAGACGTGTACTCATGATTTTAGCCTGATATAAATTCCTTTTATTGAACGATTTAGGTCTAATAAGCAAACAGGTTGATTGGTTGAGTATATTGTATGCTGATTACTGATTAACCAGATAGATAATTTCCAACCTTTGGCTGATAAAATGTCTACCAAGATAAGACTGGTTTACCAGTTACTATTAAAAAAATAATTAGGGCAATTAATCGAAGCCATGAAATCCTCAATGACCCCGACTGAAAATGCATCAATATAAAGATTGTATTATACACCAAAGAGGGTGTGGGCTAGGAAATTCAGTGAATTCAAAATGTTTTCGATGTAGCTCTTTAGAGGTGGATAAAATAAATTTGTCATTGCATGCTGTAAACTTCTACAATTCTGGGATGAGGCATGCAGAGAAATTAAGCAGACTTACTGGCATCGCAATAGTGCCTACACACAAATTAACAGGGTTTGAATTCTCAGCAAATATCCCTAAACAGTACATTGGGATAGTCTTTTTAGGTCGCAGCCTACCAGACAGCGCAGCTATCTGGTTTGCTAAAGACATCTTGGGGACATTCAGAGACTTGACCTAGGAGTGCATTCTGCCACTTGCTTGGTATTGGCTTTAGGGTTTGTAACTCACGTTTTCTTGCTTTCCATTTGCTGGTTTTATTTGTTTTAGGCTGCCCAGCTTGAGTTCGTACCTTCCCTTGCCCAAACCTAATGTACAGTGTCCTTCCGAGTGCTCCCTTTCTGTAAACATGTATTGTGTCACAAGGACAACCTTATATGCCCACGGGGACCAGGGTAAGAGTTGGCTATAAATACAGAGTCCACTGTGGGTCTCTTTCCATAACGTAGGTACCCCTATTACACTAGTTAGAGGAGACCAACAATCAATGTATTGCCTTGTCAACCTAGTGGTAAGTTCTCAGTTGGGTTGCTTTTAAAAAAAAACACAATCAGACGGAAAAGGTTTCTGTTGCTGTTATATATTCTCCTCCAATATATATGCAAATGACAGTACAACTAATATAAAGAAGTGCAGACGACGCATTGCTTAAGTGTTTGCATAATTACATAAAATATATACAAAGGACACCATTGATACTCCCTGGTTCATAGCCAAGTTGTTTTAACTTACATGTGCGTACAGAATAGCAGCATGTGGATTACAAATAATCAAGGAACCAAGAGAGATATTAGTTAACATTTAGACCTCTTGTGAGTGAAAGGGTCTCCTCAGGACCAAGTTGTCTGGCACAGTATTGTACGACGGCTATTACATAGATCAGGCCTATACAAGAAACAATGCGATTTGCTATGGGCTGTAACCAATTAGCCGTTCACAAGGTAGAACAAGCCGGTCTCGTTCCAAATGATTACTTATCCGTACAATGTTATCCATCCATCTACTGTGCCTGTAGACAATGCCTCATCAGCCATTATTTATTTTAGGCATTCTAGCTTGAGTTCCTACCTTTCCATCCCAAACCTTATTTAAAGGATCCCTCCAAGTGCTCCCATTCTGTAAACAGGCTTGTAAATCTTATCCTTATATCGTCACATTTGCTGTGAATTGAAAGACCAAGGGCAAATGTCAGGTGCTGTCTTCTGAGTGGCTTGTTTACTTTTTATTCTCTGACTTCAAAGGGAGAAGATTTATGGGTCAGTCTTGCTGGATTCTGGGGGTAGGGAACAGTTTTTTTCTAGCACACAACAACATTTAAATGAACTGTGTAGGTATTTCAGAATATATCAGAATTAGAAACACAAAGTGTGTTGGAAACAAATACTTTGATATGTTGAAAACAAATCATTACACTAGGTGCTGAAATTTCCACACATTTCGGTGAACAGATTCACCGTATATTTCATGCATCTATTACCAAAGGCCTTGTACACTTTTTTAAAGTTGTGGGCTCTGGCCTTCTGACGTCCTTTCAGACAATATTTGGTGTAATACCGGCTTTTACTCATTCCATTTTTTCCAGCGTCTTTGGTGGCTTCCCATTGAGCCTAGCCTTAGCTGCTGGAATATTGATTTTGCTTTGCTCTGCTGCGCAACGGCTGCACCTCTTGTGGGCCTACACAGCCCAGGGCGACTGCGGATGCTCCGTGACCGTATGCATGAAAGCTTCGGTACACTGCCACTGGCAACACTCAGCGTGGCTTATGGATTATCTTTTCGCTTTGCGTATTTCACTTGCGTGCAACCTGTGCTGTCCTGTTTACGATGTCCGTTCTCATGGTCCTTGGATGTTTGCCTCTCCAATATGTCTTGTTCGGACCCGGATTTCGACCAGTTGATGGGCCCCTTAATGGCCTATGAACGGGAATGTTCCGGTGATGGATTAATGGCGCGTGCGGCTGCACTTGGAGTCTTGGCACAATGGGATATCTGTGCGGCTGCTCAGAATTTCCTACAACACAGTTATATTGAATATCACGCAAGTTGTCCCGCAATGCTGATCGCTGCTCCCTATTATGAGGAACATGAATGCAGTTTTGATTTGTTGAACTGGATGGCATCTCTTTTTTCCAACGATGACAATGATGTCTTTCTGGAAGGTGTTGCAGTCTTCTGTGCATACACTCTGATGGATTAGTTGTGTTGGCTCTCAACAAACTGCAAATCCAGATTTTTTATCCTCTTTGAGTGACCATTTTTTTTGGGCCCTATTTATACTTTTTTTCCCATTTTTTCCAAAACCTTTTCCCACCTATAGACGTTTGCATTCTGCTCCATCTATTTGAACTCTGTTTTCGTCCTATGTCTTGACCTATGGACTGACCAGGGGAGGGTGTAGTGTGGATTGTGGCCTCATTGTCGACATTGCTAAGTTAGCTTAGGCCTTGCTGCCATGATGCCTCTTTTGCACACGTTACTCCGTGACTTTGTTTTTCCAGACTCTGCTTATGTTCATGAGAACTGTCTACATTTCTGTCTTTCACGTTTTCTGCTGTTCTCTGTGGTTTTTGTCTGCACACGATGTACAAGGTCGAAAAACAATGTCCCTTGTTATTCTGTTCTGGTCAGCCCCACGCACTTAGACATAACACGAAGCACAGCTGCACTGCTGAAATTCTAGTGCTTTTAATATTGCAATATACCTGTTAGAGGCACTTGGAGAAAAACCTTTCCAAGGAGAAGAGCTGTGCTTGTCCGATGATGTAAACCTTGCATCTAGTTCTTGAGGTATGGGGGTCCCCCTGATAAAGCCCAGAGGTCTTCTAATTTTATAATAAACTAGTTACTACACGGGGAGGGTGGCAAGGCATTATAGTCCTTTATCCACTCTCTTTATAAAATGCTGTCCCCGTTTGTATTCTATGGAATTGTAACAATGCTTACTATTTTGTCTTTATGCATTATGCTGCTAGTACTGGCACGTGTACTGTGTCTTAGAGCACGTTAGTTGAAATAAACATTTTAAACTATACTGTGTCTCTTAATACGGACGATGTGGACAAGCATGAGTGAGTAATAAAAGAGTGTTCTTGCTCCCGCGATTCCTGAAAGAGTCCGTGTTCTGGGATGTCTAATCATTGGTAGCTTCGCTGTAGTACGGAGAATGAATGAGACACTATAGCTAGTCGGATTGGGATTTTGGGCACTAAGGTGGTGGTTGGTACACCACTATACACTGAGGTCCTGTTTTCCTGCGCATAGTTCTGTATATGTGCAGAATCCCCGCAACAACACCACTTTACTCTATTCCATTATACTCTATGCCACTTTATGCAACTGCACTCTACCTTGCACCACTCCACCCTACGCCATTTCACTCTATTCTGAAACAATTGACTGTACTTCACTGCACTCTATGCCACTCTACTCCACTCTGTGCCACTCTACTCTTAACCACTGCACTCTACGCCAATGCACTCTACACAGCTGCACTATATGTCACTGCACTCTACACCACTTCACTCTACTTTGCATCACTGTACTCTATGCCACTGCTCTCTATGCCACTCTACACCACTGCACTCTGTCACTCTACTCTGCAACACTGGACTCTCCGCCACTGAACTCTATTTCACTATACTTTGCATTACACCACTCTGCGCTACTCCACTCTACGCCACAGCACTCTACGGCACTGCACTCTACTGCACTATGCTCTATTCTGGACTACTCTACTCTGCACCACTCTATGCCACTGCACTCTATGCCACTTGACGCTACTCTGCACTCTACGCCACTGTATCACTCAACTCTACGCCACTCCACTCTGCGCCACTCTATGCCACTCTACTCTGCGTCACTCTACTCTGTACCACTCTACTCTACACCACTGGATTCTATGCCACTGCACTCTATGCCACTGCACCCTACGCCACTCTGCACCACTCCACTCTGCGTCACTCCACTCTGTGCCACTCCAGTGTGCTACTGCACTCTGCACAACTGCACGCTACTATGCACCACTCTACGCCACTGCATTCTATGATGCTGCATTGTATGCCACTGAATTCAATGCCACTGCACTCTACGCCACTATACTCAGCAACACTATGCCACTCTACGAGACTCCACACTACGTCATTCCAATACATGACTCTGCCACTCCACTCCATAACACTCTACTCTACTCTTTGCCATTCCACTCTACAACACTCCACACTGCTCTCCTTTATGCCACTAACTTTCAGCGATGCTGAACAGCATAGCTAAAACACATTGCCAATAGCTCTTGCATAGGCACGACATATTGCCTTTGCTAATGCTTGTTTATGATAGCAAATGCTAGTTTTTATATTGCTAAATATTGACTGGATGCTGATTTGTCTAATATTTTGCTATGGTGGTCGCACTTCAGGGATATACATGAACTGGAATTTTAATCATTCATAATAACCCTGTACGTCAGCAGTTAAAATCAGTTTGGGCACCAATTTGTAGCTGTATGAAGTTACTTTTTCTAATTAAGTTTTATGTGCATGGCCTATGTGTTTGTGTAAATAATTTATTAAGGTATTCTGCACTTTACAAACTGCAATTTAATATAATGTTTATGGATACAGTTGCCCTTTTTTATAAATAAAAAAGTGGAATGACTGGCGAAGCACTTTAGTGGCACTCTAACATAGGGCTTGATGATATATGTTTAGTATTATGCAGCGCAGTAAGCTTTGCCTACATTGTTTTTAGGTTGAGAAGTGTTGAAGGGTCTCTTCAAGCATGGACGTCATTTGGATGTAGTCAGGGGTCGCAGATGTGACATCTCCCTGCTACTCCTTGCACTTCCTTTGCGACCCCTGGCCTAAGAGGGGGAAAAACCTTTGTCTCCTCCGAGGCCAGGGGTGACAAAGGAAGTGCCAGGAGTAGCAGGCAGCAAGCTACAGGTCACAGCTGCAACCCCTGACTACTTCCAAATGACGTCCATGTCTTTAAGTGGCTATCCTGATGAAGACAGCAGTTGATCACCGAAACACAAATAGATGTATACAAGAGCCACTGAATTTATTGGAACACATGAATTGCTTTATGAAAGAACCACGGGAACCTATTGGAATCTATTGGAATACTTCAATTGTATTTGTTATACAAATCAAGGAACCTGAACAGGACATGATAATTTCAAATCAATGTAAAATCTGATAAAAAGTTATGTTCTGATGATATTATGTATACATCATTCAATAGCGTTATTGTTTGTGGTTGAAGGTCTGTGTTCAGTTTTATTGTTGTGATGCAGTAGATGAATGTGAACTTGATGATTTGGTATGTATGAAGGTATTTATGACCAGTTGTTTGGAATGTGTAGATAATATGTAGGGTATATGTGTATTTACATTTTGAATTAGCACACTTCTCTATGGTGCAAGCTAATTGACAAAGGATGACAACAATGGGTTTTGTACTGTTTGTATAAAATTGGACGGGAAATATAAAATGTCTACTTTATCATGAATTGTCACTACATTATATGTATAGTGGTGTGAGAACAAATCAAGATTTAGTAAAGAAATACTTGGTTATAGTAGATATCTTTCTTTATGTGCCGCATATATAGTTGTTGTATGTTTGCTGAGAGACGCATGAATATAGATAAGTTGCCAGGGATATGTTTCTATTTATAAAAGAATTAGTGCATATCAGGAATGTTTCTCTTGCACACCAAATGTTACAACTGGTCATTCCCGGAATACTCTTAGTTGATGCTTTTTAATTGTTCCACTCTATTCAGTACTGCCTATATCAGATGTCAACTCCCCTACCTTTCGCTTTATCTCCTCTCTCATCTATTTTGGAAAACCTCAGGTGTCCCTTTCTGTTAGCCCTTACTCATTCAGTATGTTATCATTTTTATTTCTTATCCCATACTCTTTTCCTCCTTGTTGTCCTTGCTAATAGTTACCATATGTGCCTTCTACATTACTTCATATGAGGCAGCCCAGTACTTGAGGGTCCAGCACATCCTGAAGCATTGCTCTGCACTCCATTGCAGGAAGCTGTAGATTGACAGTTTCTCCTTTGTACAGAGGTCAAGAACTCTGTTTTTGGTAAACTAGAGCTTAAGATGGTTAGTCAGTGTATAGTCATCAACAAAGACAGTGTGGAAGGTTTTTGATTCTTTTAGATACTGAGAGTGATCTGCATGTCATTGTTATAGCTGTGGCAGGTTGAATTGAAGGAACCAATCAACTCCACTAAGGTTGTCAGGTAGAGATTGAATGAGTGGTGAAATGGTTGAGCATTGGAGTACTGCCTAGCATGGAACGAAAGGCGTTAATTTGAAAGGGTGCAGTGAGGCAATGCTCTGTCTGCCTTTGAGAAAGGAGAAGATCCAATTTAAGACATTTCCTTGAATGACAGGCTTTTCTAGTCTTAGTAGTCTGGTGGTGGAATATGTCAAAGATATAATAAAACATCAATTTTAGTAGAACTACTCCATTTATGTCTTTTAGATCATTTCGGGTGCATAGCAGAACAGATTCAGTTTCCTTGCCTGGGCAGTAGACTGTTTGGTATTCAGAGAGTAAATTGCACCGTCTATGAAGTTAGAGATCTGGGAAATAGCAGGTCTTTGAAGTAGTTCAACTCTTAATGGCTTTTGAAAATAGGTCAGAAGAGAAGGTGGCAGAATCTGATGGATCAAGGTCCTTGTTTGATAAGTGGTCTGACGAGGGAGGCCCTGGGTTTCAAGGGGAAGGATCATGAGGAAGTTGTTGAGTGTTTTCTTGCTACTATGAATGTAGCTGTTTTTAGTAAAACGTATATGAAGGTTTGTTCCAGGGAGAGGTCAAGATAGTCCACTTGCATTTACCAGTTACTTTAAAATCAGCCTCTGAGAGGTGTTTGAAGAAAGCCCATAGTTAAGCTCAAGTTTCACTCGTACAAAACCAGTGAAATTCAGCAGTTATAGTTAGCAGTGCCAACGATAACTTGCGCCTCCGCAATGCACTGCTTATGACCTTACATATTACATCACTGATGACATGGTCAGTGACATCACTGATGACATCACTGATGACATCTCCTAACTATAACGCCCCCTGTAACCTTTGGTTTTTTCCAGTGAATTTCTAAGTTTTTTAAAAAATGCTAATCCCTAACTATAATGTCCCTGTAACCTTTGGTTTATTCAGTGAATTTCTATGTTTTTTTTAAGTAGCAGTCGCATTTTCAGGGTGGTGGGGAAAGGGGGCTTGGCCTCTGACCAGCTCTCAAGAATCCTGCTGTGTAGGACTTACAGGAGGTGCCGGAGATCTTCTTCGCCCCCAAGGTTCCTCAGGAGTAAAGTGGTCTTCATCACCCAACCAGTTGTGTACCTGCAGAGTGGTGGAGAAAGCGGGCGTGGCCTCCAAAGACCTCTTCGCAATCCCTCTGTGTGGGACTTACTGGAGGTAACAGGAGGGGTAGTTGGGCCCTAAGGACGTTCTTGGGGGCCAACTACCCTTCCTGTTACCTCCAGTAAGTCCCACACAGCAGGATTGCTGAGAGGTTGTCAGAGGCCACGCCCCCTTTCTCCACCACTCTGCAAATGCACCTCCTGGTGCACTACTAGTGGGCGGATGAAGTATCCTTGGCTATTGAGGGTCCTTGGGGGCTAACTACCCCTCCTGTTACCTCCAGTAAGTCACACACAGTTGGTTTGCTGAGAGGTTTTTGGTGACCACACCTCCTCTCTCCACCACTCTGCAAACATGCCTCCTGGAAAACTACTAGTTGGGGGATGAAGTCCCCTTGGCTCTTGAAGGTCCTTGGGGGCCAACTAGCCCTCCTGGTACCTCCAGTAAGACCCACACAGCTGGATTGCTGCGAGGTGGTCAGAGGACATGCCCCCTTTCTCCATTACTCTGCAAATTCGCCTCCTGGTGCACTACTGGTTGACGAAGAAGTCCACTTTAGTCCTGAGGACCTCAACAGCCAAGGAAACTTCATCCCCCAACCAGCAGTGCACCAGGACTGCTTATGAGCTCACATATTACATCACTCATGACATGGTTAGTGACATCACTCATGACATCACTGATAACATCTCAAATGCCATCACTGATTACATCATCCACAGAACCACTCATGCACCCATCTCACCCCCATTTGAGATGTCATCAGTGATGTTATCAGTGATGTCACTGACCATGTCATGAATGATGTAATATGTGACGTCATCAGCAGTGCATTGCGGGGGCGCGAGTTATACTTAGCTGAACTAACTATAACGGGGGAATTTCTATGGTTTTATACGAGTGAAATGTCCAACTAACTATAACATCAATGAAACCTATGGTTTTTTCAGTGAATTTCTAAGGTTTTTTTAATGTTAATTTCTAACTATAACGTGCCTGAAACCTATGGTTTTTTCAGTGAATTTCAAAGGTTTTTTAAATGCAAATTTCTATCTATAACATAGCAGTCGCGTTTGCAGAGTGGTGGAGAAAGGTGAGCGTGGCCTTCAAACACCTTTTAGCAATCCCACTGTGTGGGATTTAGCAGACATAACAGGAGGGATAGTTAGCCCCCAACATCAACCTTGGTGGCCAACTACCCCTTTTATTACCTCCAGTAAATCCCACATAGCAGAATTGCTAACTTGTTATATCAGGCCCCACCCCCTCCCTGCAGCACTCTGCAAACGCGCCCGCTGGTGCGTTCTACGCTGGGGGATTAAGTCCCCTCCAATCCTGAGGGTCCCTGGGGGCCAACTAGCCCACCATGTACCTTCAATTTGCGCCACAGAGCTGCGTTGCAGAGAGGTGGTCTGAGGCCACGCCCCTTTTTACACCTCTCTGCAACGCAGCTCTGTGGCGCAAACTGAAGGGCTGGTGGGCTAGTTGGCCCCCAGGGACCCTCAGCATTGAAGGGGACTTAATCCCCCAAGTTACTACGCGCCAGGGGGCTCATTTGCACACTTGCCATATCAGGCCCCGCCCCCTCCCTGCACCACTGTGCAAATGCACCCCCTGGCGCGTTGTAAGTTGGGGAATTAATTCCCCTTCAATCCTGAGGGTCCCTGGGGGCCAACTAGCCCACCATGTACCTTCAATTTGCACCACAGAGCTGCATTGCAGAGAGGTGGTCTGAGGCCACGCCCCTTTTTACACCTCTCTGCAACGCAGCTCTGTGGCGCAAACTGAAGGTACCTGGTGGGCTAGTTGGCCCCCAGAGACCCTCAGGATTCAAGGGGACTTAATCCCCCAAGTTACAACGTGCCAGGGGGCCCATTTGCACACTTGCCATATCAGGCCCAGCGCCCTCCCTTCACCACTGTGCAAACGCGCCCCGTGGCGCGTTTTAAGTTGGGGGATTAAGTCCCCTTGAATCCTGAGGGTCCCTGGGGTCCAACTAGCCCACCAGGTACCTCCAGTAAGTGCCACAGAGCTGCGTTGCAGAGAGGTGTTCAAAGGGGCGTGGCCTCGGACCACCTCTCTGCAAGGCAGCCCTGTGGCGCATACTGAAGGTACCTGGTGGGCTAGTTAGCCCCCAGGGACCCCCAGTATTGAAGGGGAATTAATTGCCCAACTTAAAACGCGCCACAGGGCGCGTTTGCAGAGTGTTGCTGGGAGGGGGCGGGGCCTCGGCACGATGCCGGTCTTTTTTTTATTTCTTTTTTTTTAGAAGGGGGCTGTTGTGGCCCCCTTCTTTTCCTTTTTTGGGCCCTGGGGACCCCATCCCCCAGGGCCTGACCCCTTTTAAAAAAAATAAAAATCTGAACGGGAAGAAGGCCGCGTGGGCCCCCCTCCCGTGGCCAATTCCGGCCCCGGGGACCCCATCCCCCAGGGCATTGCCACTTTTATTTAATTTTTTATGGAGGGGGCTGCGTGGCCCCCCTCCTGAGGCCTCTATTTGCCCCGGGGACCCCATCCCCCGGGGCCGGCCTTTATTTATATATATATTAATTTTTTGGGGGGGAGGGGGGCCGCGTGGCCCCCCTCCCGGGCCACTTCTAGCCCTGGGGACCCCATCCCCCGGGGCAGGCCCTATCCGTTGGGGACCATGGGGGGAGCCCCAATGCCCCCACGGTCCCGCCGGCTCCCCGCGTCCTGCAGGAGCCGGCATTGCTTTTCCACATGGGGAGCTGCTGACATGCAGCTCCCCGTGTGAAAGTTAATCTGCTTTGGATTTTGGAAGCAAAAGCAGGTTTCTCTGCTCTCGCTTCCAAAATCCAAAGCAAGTTTGCTATGACAGGGCGGGAGGCGTGCTCCCACCCTGCCATAGAAAACAGCAGTGTCCCAGGGGTGGGCACCCCGGGACACTGCAGGAGCCGGCCCTGGGGGGTGGCGGTCCCCAGGGCCATCAAGGGCTCCAGGAGGGGGGCCGCGCGGCCCCCTCCCAATGTGATTGAAGCCCCGGGGAGGTGGTGGTCCCCGGGGCTCGGGGGTCCGTAAAGGACCCCTGCATTTGCATTTTAGTGCCCCGGGGAGGTGGCAGTCCCCGGGGCCTGTGGGGGGGGCTCGAGCCCCCACCACAGGTTTATTTATGTTTTAAAAAAAGCCCCAGGGGTGGCGGTCCCCGGGGCTTTGACGGGCCTTGGAGGCCCCCCCACACATTAAGAATGAAGCCCCGGGGGGTGGTGGTCCCCGGGGCTGCGGGAGGGCCGAGTGCCCTCCTGCACATAATTTTAAGCAAGCCCTGGGGGGTGGTGGTCCCCGGGGCTGTGGGAGGGCCGAGTGCCCTCCCGCACATGATGTTAACCAAGCCCCGGGGGGTGGCAGGGCACTGCATATATTGGGACCTGGCCCACCCGGGGGCCTCAATTAAATGAAGTGCGGGAGCCCACGCTTCATTTAAAAAAAAAAATTCGGCGGGATTCGCAACCCCAGCGCGAATTTTGCCGAATTAAATAAAAAATGCTTTTTTTAGCCCTGGGGGTCCTTGTTGGACCCCCTGAGCAGGCCTGGGGGGTCAGGGTGTTTCTACCCTGCCCCCTTTTCTTGTTTTTTGCATTTGTTTCACTGTTTTCTTGTGACTCACTGAGTCACAAGATGGCTGCCAACACTTCCTGGTTTGGAGTGTTGACAGCCAATTAGAATAAAGCTTGTGGTCAGGAGGGTCCGCGGATCCACCGCGCCTCTAGATATCAATATGTTTATTTTTTGAATTTCTCAGCAACTACTGATCGGATTTACACCATTTAAAAAAAAGGTTGCTTTCTGAACCAAGAGCTACCTTTTTGCCAAATTTCATGTAATTCCGTTCAGCAGTTCAGGCTGTAGCCCTGGCTAAAATTTCCTATGGAAATTAACATGGAGAAAACACTTTTAGGGACACCCCTTTTTTCTCAGCCCCCACTTGACAAATCACCCCCAAACTTTCAGGATAGGACCTGACCTGGATGAAACATTTTTTAGAGAATTTCGCGAAGATTCATCAAACGGTGCCAAAGTTATTGGCAAAACCAAAAACGCATTTCCTATGGAAACTAGGTTCTAACTATAACTACCTACTGGCGACCGCCAGTAGGTAATATATATATATATATATATATATATATATATATATATATATATATATATATATATATATATATATATATATATATATATATATATATATATATATATATATATATATATATATATATATATATATATATATATATATATATATATATATATATATATACCAAACACAAGAGTTGCCCCAAACAGTAGAAGCCCACACAGGTTGATATGGCCATTCGATTTATTCCAAAAGACTGCAGCATAAACACGAAAGTAGTCCACAGCTACACATCACAGCCGACGCGTTTCGAGCTCCTGCTCTTTTTCTTAGGCTGAGTCCAAACAGAGATGCGAGGCTTGATTGTTCCCGATTTTTAAACTCTGTACCCGCCCCAGTGGGCGTAGTGACCGCAATGGCTACTGGTACATGTGGTACAATGTAATAATCCTTCATTGAGGTGCCTTGCACTCCGTCATTCAAACATTAAAACCACAGTGGGGTACTGTGGTAACGTTGCAATGTCCTGCTGTCTCGTAATAGCTTTTGAATTCGGCCCCTGTCCATCATTAGCATACGCCGGTTGGCGCTGCCCTGGTCCGCTTGGCAGCGGGGCTTCTACTACGGCTAGGCTAGTTGTTATTCATCCAAACACAAGAGTTGCCCCAAACAGTAGAAGCCCACACAGGTTGATATGGCCATTCGATTTATTCCAAAAGACTGCAGCATAAACACGAAAGTAGTCCACAGCTACACATCACAGCCGACGCATTTCGAGCTCCTGCTCTTTTTCTTAGGTTGAGTCCAAACAGAGATGCGAGGCATGATTGTTCCTGATTTTTAAACTCTGTACCCGCCCCAGTGGGCGTAGTGACCGCAATGGCTACTGGTACATGTGGTACAATGTAATAATCCTTCAGTGAGGTGCCTTGCACTCTGTCATTCAAACATTAAAACCACAGTGGGGTACTGTGGTAACGTTGCAATGTCCTGCTGTCTCGTAATAGCTTTTGAATTCGGCCCCTGTCCATCATTAGCATACGCCGGTTGGCGCTGCCCTGGTCCGCTTGGCAGCGGGGCTTCTACTACGGCTAGGCTGTGGGAGGCAGCTTTTCAACGGCAACAGCAGAAAAGCAGTGCAGGCAGTATTGTGTGACTTGGCATCGACCCACATGGGTATTATTTGTTATTTAACATGTTTTAACATTGACGGACTCACTTGAGATGATTTCATGGCACTACAGGAACCAGAAAGCAATGTGAATTACCACGCCACTGGGGCAGGATCTTGGAATTTAAAAGTGTGCCGTGACCGCTGTCTTGTTATTTCAGGAACTAAAGCCATTGAAGAAGGGACCTGAGTTCCCGAAACGCGTCTGGCTCAGTGTGCATGCGCATGCCTTTGTTCTCCCTGCTGCTTTTTTGCAAGTTGTTGCCATTAAAGATTTGAACTACTTACCTGCCGGCTGGCTTCCTTCCATTGGGGCTACCTTGTTGTTTGGATATTTAGCGGCTGAGCCCGCCGCGGAAGGAGGCCCACCGCTCAAGAGCGGGCCTGCGTTGGCGCCAGGTCGGTGTCAGCGCTGTGGGAGGCAGCTTTTCAACGGCAACAGCAGAAAAGCGGTGCAGGCAGTATTGTGTGACTTGGCATCGACCCACATGGGTATTATTTGTTATTTAACATGTTTTAACATTGACGGACTCACTTGAGATGATTTCATGGCACTACAGGAACCAGAAAGCAATGTGAATTGCCACGCCCACTGGGGCAGGATCTTGGAATTTAAAAGTGTGCCGTGACCGCTGTCTTGTTATTTCAGGAACTAAAGCCATTGAAGAAGGGACCTGAGTTCCCGAAACGCGTCTGGCTCAGTGTGCATGCGGATGCCTTTGTTCTCCCTGCTGCTTGTTTGCAAGAAGTTGCCATTGAAGATTTGAACTACTTACCTGCCGGCTGGCTTCCTTCCATTGGGGCTACCTTGTTGTTTGGATATTTAGCGGCTGAGCCCAGCCGCGGAAGGAGGCCCACCGCTCGAGAGCGGGCCCGCGTTGGCGCCAGGTCGGTGTCAGCGCTGTGGGAGGCAGCTTTTCAACGGCAACAGCAGAAAAGCGATGCAGGCAGTATTGTGTGACTTGGCATCGACCCACATGGGTATTATTTGTTATTTAACATGTTTTAACATTGACGGACTCACTTGAGATGATTTTATGGCACTACAGGAACCAGAAAGCAATGTGAATTGCCACACCCACTGGGGCAGGATCTTGGAATTTAAAAGTGTGCCGTGACCGCTGTCTTGTTATTTCAGGAACTAAAGCCATTGAAGAAGGGACCTGAGTTCCCGAAACGCGTCTGGCTCAGTGTGCATGCGGATGCCTTTGTTCTCCCTGCTGCTTGTTTGCAAGATGTTGCCATTAAAGATTTGAACTACTTACCTACCGGCTGGCTTCCTTCCATTGGGGCTACCTTGTTGTTTGGATATATATATATATATATATATATATATATATATATATATATATATATATATATATATATATATATATTGAACAATCATAAACTCTTATAAAATACTTCCACTCACTTGACGATGTCATCAGTGATGTCCTGTGAGATGTCATCAGTGATGTCATCAGTGATATCACTGATCATGTCATGAGTGATGTAGCATTTGAGGTCACAAGCAGTGCATGCGGGGTCATAAGTTATAGCTAGCTCAGGTAACAATAACTGCCAAATGTCACTGGTTTTGTACAAGTGAAATGTGAGCCTAACTATAACGTCCCAGTAACCTTTGTTTTTTTCAGTGAATATATATATATATATATTTACATATATTTGCATATATATACATATGTATGTCTATACACACACATACATATATATATATATATATATATATATATATATATATATATATATATATATATATATATATATATATATATATTACCTACTGGCGGTCGCCAGTAGGTAGTTATAGTTAGGACCACGTTTCCATAGGAAAAGCATTTTTTGATGGCGTTGTTTGACGAATCTTTAGGAAATTTTCCAAAAAGTTCCTCTTTTCAGGTCATCTGCTATCCTAATACTTTGGGGGACATTCGTCAAGGGGGGCTAAGAAAAAGGGGGTCCCAAAACGTGTTTTCTCCATGCAATTTCCATAGGAAAATTTAGACAAGGCTACAGGTCAAACTGCTGAACGTAATTACGCTAAATTTGGCACAGAGAAAGGTCTTGGTCCAGAAAGCACGCTTTTGTTTAAATCGGGTAAATCCGTTCAGTAGTTTTAGAGAAATATCAAATTTTCCAGATATTGATATTTAAGAATTCTGACAT
Source organism: Calotriton arnoldi (assembly GCA_963921515.1). Taxonomy (NCBI): domain Eukaryota; kingdom Metazoa; phylum Chordata; class Amphibia; order Caudata; family Salamandridae; genus Calotriton; species Calotriton arnoldi. Next base: position 64,493 of record CAWUFW010019187.1, read on the forward strand.
CTGATTGGCTGAAGCGTTACGAGCACGAGTTTGCGGCTGATTGGCTGCGAACTGTTGAAACTAGGAAGTGTTGGCAGCCATTTTGTGATTCAGTCCGTCAGCTCACAACTCTCCCTCTACAAGGCATCAGGTCCGTAGTTCTACCTCTGCGAGCCAACACTAAAAATATTCCGCAGCTCTGTCTGTGCAAGATACCCCTTTCACGGTCCCTCTCCCCACATCACCAGCTCGTGGCTATGCCTTTAGAAGTGAGTCCGTCGGCTCGCAGCTCTGCAACTGCGAGCTGTGAGCCATTTTGTGACTCAGTCCGTCAGCTCGCATCTCTCCCTCTAAAAGGCATCGGATCTGTAATTCTACCTCTGCGAGGCAATACTGAAAATATCCCGCAGGTCTGTCTGTGCGAGATACTCCTTTTACGCTCCCTCTCCCCACATCATCAGCTCGCGGCTATGCCTTTAGAAGCCAGTACGTCGGCTCGCAGCTCTGTGTCTGCGAGCCGTAGGGCCCGCAGCTGTACCTCTGTGAGCCACCTCGTTAGCTCGTAGCTGTGTCTGTGCTAGCAGGCCTGTCGGCCCGTTACTCTCCCTCTGCGAGTTAGCCCATCGGGTTGCAGCGCGGAGGGCTCGCAGCTGTATCTCTGCGAGCCAGCCCGTTAACTGATAGCTGTGTGTCTGCTAGCAGGCCTGTTGGTCTCCCTCTGCGATTCAGGCCACAGCTCTCCCTGCGAGCCGGTACGGTGCTGTGCTTTTGCGAGCCAACGGCTCGTAGGTCTCCCTCTGCGAGCTGAGCCCACGGGCCGCAGCTCTTCCTCTGCGAGCCTGCCCGACGGCCCGCAGGTGTCCCTCTGCTAGCCGAATCGCAGCTGATACTCTGCGAGCCGAAATTGGGAATATAAGGCGGCTCTAAAAAAAGCCCTTCTGTTTATTAGTTGGAGCTACATGTAAGTGCGAATGCACAGCTTCAGGTAAATCAGGAAAATTCGGTTTTCCTCATCTGTGAAGTGTACTCCATCACTTCTGTAGATATCAGCGAATTCAAAACGTATGTTGTTGTTGTAAATCGACCCCATTCTATGGTCTCTGAGGTATGCAGACACAGCTTTGTTGACATTCTTCCTAGATTTTTCAATCTTATGACAAAATTGGTTTGACCATTTCCACTTCTGTCTTTGGCATATATTGGAATATACAAAGACAGTTTGAGGCAAAAGTAACATCAATTGTCCAAAGGTGTCCTTCATAAGCATTTCCAAACCTACCCAGTCAATGTGCCTAGGTCGTTACCACCACAGTGCACAATCATGAGATCAGGGTGTTGGAGATGCAAACAGGTTTTAACCAAAGGGAGCAATTGGTGCCACTTCAATCCTCTCTGTGCAAACCATTTAATGTACACATTTTGTAAACCTAGGTCTAAGTCAATACGTCTCTGTTCTGCATACCTCTTGCACCAGAAAACATAGCTATGTCCTACAATCCACACTAGCATTTTGAAGGTATGGCTAGAAGATATGGATAAATGTCTGTAGCTCATGCAGTCCGTTCGTAGAATAAGAGATATGTTTAAACATGGGGAACTACTTTTTTTTACATACAAAACGTTAACGGATTGGGAGATGAAATGTATTGTGTCCTAAAAAGTAGGGTGTATATTAGTTTTGATGAAAAGCATCTTTGTGATTGGTTAATAAAAAAGCAGTTTATACGTGGAGTACATATTATAGGATGAAATTTGCTCAGCTCAACCACACCTGCTAATTGTATTTGGAAGGTGCAGTTCAAACTTGAAAGAATGGTGAACTTTTGACCTCCAAGTGCCGTTAAATGTTGGAGAAAATGTTGCAACAAAAAATATCGGTAGGTTTAAAAAAATGATGAACTTTTAACCTGCACGTGTCGTAGAATGTTCTAGAAAGTGTTGATACAATACCTTGAACTTTTCACCTGTATGTGTCCTTAACAAAACAGTTTATATGGAAAGTTAAAAAATAAGCAATAAAGAGAGGTTTTGCAATCTAAAAAAAATAAGGAACTATTCTGATTTGTTCTTTACATGGATTTATGTGTGGAGTAACAGGGAAATTGTGCCATTACTGGTTCCATTCTTGATGAAAGCGGTGCATTACATGTACTGTGTGACAAGAAAAGAATTGCATGCGTTTGTGACATTTGAAATCTGCATACCAACTAGGAAGGTAAATTAGAAATTAAGAAGGTGTGTTATGTGCGGGGGTGTATCCCTTTGGCAAGCTCCGCCTCTGTGAGCCAGACATTGTTTTTGCATAGGTGCTGGACGACATCTGATGCAGCCCCATCACCTACGCAGTCTGATGTGTCAGGGGCACACAGCCATGCAGCCATCACCCCGCCACACACACCGGACACAGAACCCGTATGAGGGGAGTTTTGTACCACATTGCCTTCATTGCTGATGTTCTGTGATTGATATGTGTGTGGGCTGCATTGTGGGGGAATTGCCTGTGCACGGATGGCGATGCACACACACATGTTGGTATGTGGAGCCAGGTGCCCGTGCGGCCTTGCGCTGCTTGTGCTATCTCACTCCGTCTCTCTCCCTCGCTCTCTCCCGCCCTGTCATAGCAAACTTGTGAAAGCGATGGGTGCGCGGCTCTCAGCGCGGCACTCGAGTACTTCTTAAGTCTTTCAAACACCGAGGGGTATATTCTCAAGGACATATCGCCGAGTTAACGGCACTTTATCGCAACCAAAATGGTGATAAATTTAACGCACCATTCACAAGCTGGAGCAAACAGCCCATATCACCAGTTTACCAGCGATAGCAGCCTCAAAAAGCATTGTCACGGATGAGTCCGGCAAATATTGCTAATGAGATGTAGAGTAGGCGTTCTCGTGCAAAAAGCAGCGAACACATCACTTCGCAAGTGTCTCAACCACCAGCAAGATCGTCGAAGAGAGTACAAAACAGGCGATAAGGTGCGTTAGTAGCAGAAAGTTTACACCTGCTCTGAGCTGGTGTAAAGTCGGACTACAACCTGCAATATGAAAGGGAGCCCACCCAGAGCCATACGTGAATGACAACAGATGCAATGGAGCCAACGATCATGCAGCTCGGACACCCAACACTGCTCCGACACCCCCGCCACCAGCCCCTTGTCCGCCATCCCCCCTCACCTCCCCCACACAAACAAATGTGACAGCAACGTTAGGAAATCTGGAACGTAACAAATTGGCTGATGTCGCACAATTATAGTAAAGAAGATGCATGTGAGGTTGGACAAATAAGAATCTCAGTCATCTATGGATTTACATATAAAACATTTTATTTAAACAAAACAACAAAATAAAAGTAGGTACATGTATGGGGTGTCATCCCTCCACAATTTGTGAATCACAGCCTGCAAGACAAAAAGAAAGATAAGATTGTGCGTCATGCGTCCATGAAAGGAGAGAGAGAGAGAGAAAGAGAGAAAGAGTGAGAGAGAGAGGAAGAGGAAGAGACAGAGAAAGAAAGAGTGAGACAGAGAGGAAGACAGAGAAAGAGTGAGAGAGAGAGGAAGAGATAGAGAAAGAGTGAGATACAAGGAAGTGAGAGAGAAAGAGAGAAACAGTGTGAGAGAGAGGTAGAGAGAGAGAGAAAGAGTGAGACAGAGAGGAAGAGAGAGAGAAAGAAAGAATGAGAGAGAGAGAGAGGAAGAGACATAGAAAGAGAGAAAGAGTGTGAGAGAGAGAAAGGAAGAGATACAGAGTGAGAGAGAGATAAAGAGTCTGAGTGACAGAAAGGAAGAGATGGAGAGGGAGAGTGAGTGTTGACACTGTGGAGAAAATCCTTACAGCTCACCTTTCTGCCACTGGTGTGTCTCCAACCACGTGCCGGGACATAGTGGAGTCTTGAAGTTTAGTCATCTGAAACATAGTATAGAATCAGTAATGGCAGAGTACATACAACTGCACACGTCTAATTCTCTGTTTCGCCCCTGCGCACCCAGGCTGCTGCACCCCATCGACTCCCGCCGCCCAGAGGTGTCTGCCCGCCTCTGCGCACCTAGGCTGCTGTATCCCATCCACCCCCACTGCCCAGAGGTGTCTGCCCGCTGCTGTGCACCCAGGCTGGTGCACCCCATCCAGTCCCACTGCCCGGAGGTGACTGCCCGTTCCTGCGCACCCAGAGTGCTGCATCCCATCCAATCCCACTGCCTAGAGGTGTCTGCCTGCTCCTGTGCACCCAGGCTGCTGCACCCCATCCACTTCCACTGCTCGGAGGTGTCTGCCTGCTCTTGTGCACCCAGGGTGCTGCACACTATCCACTCCAACCGCCCAGAGGTGACTGCTCGCTGCTGCGGAAACAAGGCTCTCTGCTCACCTTCCGCCACCGGCGTGTGTCTAAGAGGGTCCACCACGTGCTGAAGCAACCTCCTCAGGCGCAAGTTGCGTACACACGGTCAAGCCGAGCTCACAATTCAGAGCGGGTGTTGATTGCAGGATGGCCACGCATCATCGCAGGCTGCACACGCGCTCAGCTCTGGTGGCACTAACTCAGTGGAACTGAAGTCATCGCCTCGTGGCGGGAGGTCCGTGTCAGGGGGGGTGGTCGTCAATCTGTGAATCACAGCCTGCTAGACAAAAAGCAAGATAAGATTGTGCGTCATGCGTCCATCAAAGGAGAGAGAGAGAGAAAGAAAGAAGAGTGAGAGGTAGACAGAGAGAAAGAGAGAAAGAGTGAGAGAGAGAGAGAGAGAGAGAAACAGTGAGAGAGAGGAAGAGAGAGAGAGAAAGAGAGAAACAGTGTGAGAAAGAGGAAGAGAGAAACAGAGGATGAGTGAGAGAGAGAGAGAGAGAGAGAGAGAGGTAGAGAGAGAGAAAGAAAAAAACAGTGTGAGAGAGAGGAAGAGATAGAGTGAGAGAGAGAGGAAGGGAGAGAGAAAGAGTGTGAGGGAGAGAAAGGAAGAGATGGAGAGGGACAGTGAGTGCCGACACTGTGGACAAAACTCTCACAGCTCACTTTTCCGTCACTGGTGTGTCTCCAACCACGTGCCGGGACATAGTGGAGCCCTCAAGCTTACTCATCTGAAACGTAGTATGCAATCAGTAATGGCAGAGTACATACAACTGCACACGCCTAATTCTCTGTCCTGCCTTTGTGCATCCAGGCTGCTGCACCCCATCCAGTTCCACTGTCCAGAGGTGTCTGCCCGCTGTTGCGCACCCAGGCTGCTGCACCCCATCCATTCCCACTGCCCGGAGGTGACTGTCCGCCGCTGCTGCACCCCATCCACTCCCACTGCCCGGAGGTGACTGCCCGCTGCTGCGCTAACAAGCCTCTCTGCTCACCTTTCGCAACCTGCATGTAGAAAAGAGGGCCTACCACGTGCCGCTGCAAGCCCCAAGCCCTGGGCCCGCGGACACCGCACCCTGCATGTCATGCAGCCCGCTCCGCAGGCCACCAGGTCTCACATTTGGTGCTGGGTCTTGGTTTCGCCATGGCAGAGGACATACCAGTGCACCGGGCTTTTCATCGCAGGCTGCACACCCGCTCAGCCCTTGCGGTGCCACTAACTCTGTGACCAGCGAGGCGACGCCACGTGGCGGTAGGCCTGCGCTGCCTGATGGCTCAGGCCTACACTGCGGTCCAGCAGGGCACACAAAACCTGAGCTGTCCAGACCGCCGGGACGGGCCATCACCGCAGGCTGCACACCCGCTCAGCAGTTACGGTACCCGTACCTCAGTGGACCGAAAGTCACCGTCCCGTGCCGGTGTGCCTGTGCCGGCCGCAGTGTATCCGGTGCGAGCAACTCTGAAATGGCGTTGAGCACGTGCGCCCGGTCTTTTTTATTGGCAGGGTCACGTGTCTTGTGACGCGTGTGCTGGATGGGTGTGGTGTGGGTGTATACTAGCCATGAGGGAGTGGCTGTGGCATACTGACAACTAGGGTGTGACCAGCAGATCACTGTAATGAAAATCTGGGCCATGTAGCGTTGTTGTCCTTCCCTGTAAGCGTAAGCGGAGTGGGCTGGCCTGGCGTATGCCAGTCCTGCGTGAGGCTGTGAAGAATGACTCCGGGGCTATGGGCGTGGCTCCATCCTGGGTTGTATGAGGAATCAACTGATGCGGGTGTCCCTGTTGTAGTGCTGATGTCACCCGGGTCGCAAGCGCCAATGTGTCACTCTGTGAGCCAAGTCCCACAACATGGCCAACATGGAAGGTACTGGGAATCACTGACCCTACATTCATCCATAGTTCCACACATGAAAGATGGTGGACATGACACATCTGTGTGGATATGAATGTTTATTGCACATTCAGTGGAGTGTTGCAGCTGTAGCAATACAGGGCCATGGAAAGTTTAAGTTTCAGTTTTTGGCACATGGAGGGCAGCCAATTAGAGCCAAGCTTGTGTTCGGGGTTAGGCTGCGCCAACATATGTACTTATAGAATTACTCTGCCAATTCCCAAGCACTTATAAATTCACTATACACTCTCCTTGCAGTACTGTAATGATCCAGTCTCTACGTACGTACTTGTACAATGACCGAGAGAAAGTTACATAACCGAAGTTTTCCCCAATGCCAGAGGTAACATGGTTGCATACGCTGTCCACAGCACAATGTAATGTGGTAGGGCCCAGGGGCGGCATCTTGCATACATAATGAACACACGGACACAGATAGATAGTGGAACTGGGTACGGGCACGTGCGCTCGACTCATTTTTATTACCAGGGTCACATGTCCAGTGACGTCTGTGCTGGATGCGTGTGGGGTGAGTGTAAGCCAGCCCTCCGGGAATGGTTGGTGCTGGCAACAAGTACAACAGTAATCATTGGATCAGACACATAGATTCAATCATAAAGGGTCAATGATTTGTGCTGCACTAAGGTAGGGGCAACAGATGTGAAATAATACACAGAAGATTGTATCGTAAAGTGTCCATGACTTGTGGTACACTGAGGTAGGGGCAGCAGATGTGAAATTATACACAAAACATTGTATCATAAAGGGTCCATGAGTATTGCTGCACTGAGATAGGGGCATCAGAAACATTCAGCATGTGCGCAGCCAGCGATGATGCGTGGTGCGGGCGAGCCGCACTGGGAGCAATGTCTGTTGCCTACTGGACTGAGTCATCTGCAATCGCGACTCGATGTGAATTGTGAGCCCTGCTATCCGCAGTGTAGATCGAAGGCAGTAGTCAGCACAGACATCGAAGAATGCTTTTAGTCACTTCCTGTTTACAAAATTCGAGGACATAGAGTACAATTCTGTCTGCAATAAATAAATCATGTCTCAATTTAAATTGTGAGCTCTGCTAACCGCAGTGTAGGTGTATGGAACAAAAGATGAAACATTTATGGAATACACTGTCGAAATATGTAGGTTTCAGGGACGTTATAGTTAGTTGCCTACTGGACTCTGAAATTAATGAATGAAGACTGAATTTGAATTGTGAGCCCTGCTGAGCACAGTGTAGGCCGGAGGCAGCGGTCAGGAAGGGCCTACAGCCACGTGGCGTTGACTTGAGCTGCATACAGTTAGTGGTAGGTGTGGCGCTCAGCGTGTGCGCAGCCAGCGATGATGGAATGTCTCTTGCCTACTGGACTGCGTCATCTGCAATCGCGACTCGATCTGAATTGTGAGCCCTGCTGACCGCAGTGTAGGCCGGAGGCAGTGGTCAGGAAGAGTCCACAGCCACGTGGCGTTCACTTGAGCTGCATAGAGTTAGTGGTAGGTGTGGCACTCAGCATGTGCGCAGCCAGCGATGATGCAATGTGTCTTGCCTACTGGACTGCGTCATCTGCAATCGCGACTCGATCTGAATTGTGAGCCCTGCTGACCGCAGTGTAGATCGGAGGCAGTAGTCAGCACAGACATCAAGGAATGCTTTTTGTCACTTCCTCTTGACAAAATTCGAGGACATAGAGTACAATTCTGTCTGCAATTAATAAATCAAGACTGAATTCAAATTGTGAGCTCTGCTGTCCGCAGTGTAGACTGCCATTCAGTGTTCCTTTGGACTTGCAAGATGAAGTTGGTCATTGTACTAAAGCTATAACTGATATAAAACAAGTTCTTGAAGCAAGGATACTAAAAGGATATTATGTAGGTTTTAGGGACGTAATACTTAGTTGCCTACTGGACTCTGCAATTAATGAATCAAGAGTCAATTTTAAATGTGAGCCCTGATGACCGCAGTGTAGGCCGGAGGCAGCGGTCAGCAAGGGCCCACAGCCACGTGGCATTGAGTTGAGCTGTACAGTTAGTGTTACCTGAAGCAACCAGCGTGTGTGGAGCCTGCGATGATGCGTGGTCCGGGCGGGCCGCACTGGTAGCAATGTCTTTTGCCTAATGAATTCTATCTTAATAAGTCCACGTGGCGTTGACTTGTGGTGCACTGAGTTAGTGGCACCTGAAGCACTCAGCGTGTGCGCAGCCTGCGATGATGCGTGGTCCGGCCGGGCCACACTGGTAGCAATGTCTTTTGTCTTATGAATTCTGCCTTAATAAGGCTACATGGCGATGACTTGTGGTGCACTGAGTTAGTGGCACCTGAAGCACTCAGCGTGTGCGCAGCCTGCGATGATGCGTGGTCCGGGCGGGCCGCACTGGGAGCAATGTCTCTTGCCTACTGGACTGCGTCATCTGCAATCGGGACTCGATCTGAATTGTGAGCCCTGCTGTCCGCAGTGTAGATCGAAGGCAGTAGTCTGTACAGACATAAGTCTGTGGTGCTCTGCTGCTGGGTTCGCAGGGGGCCTGTGTCGAGGAGGCCGGCGGTCACGGCGGAGGCCTCGTGGCAGGGTGAGGGCTGCCGCCCTGGCAGACGCTTTGGCCTTCCCACAAGTGAACCACGCCCAGAGCCCCAGCCTATTTATTCATACTCCTACGCTGGAGTGGGGTACGTTGGACCAGCCCACTCCGCTTCCGCTTCCAGGGGGGGACAACACAGCTACATGACCGAGATCTTCCCCACTGCCTGAGGTAACATGGTTGCGTCTATTGTCCACAACACTACAAGCACCAGCAGTATATGTCCACATGGAGAGGTTTGTGCTCTGCATAGTGAGGTCCGTCCACCACATCACCGCTACACTTGGTATTGTGTGCATTTTTATTGATGGGTGACTTGCGTCCTTCACACATACTTGGTTGCCACATCTCCCAAGATTCAGCTATTGTGTGGCTGAGGGACCATGCCGTTTTTGGAGGGTCCGCTGTCCTGTTCTGCGCTGCCTCGGTGGTAGTAGGGAGGGGGTGGTCCGGGGGGAGGTCCTGAGGGTGATGGCAGTGGGTGTTGTGGCCTTCTTGGGTGTCGGAGCTGCATGGTCAGTAGCTCTATGACATGTGTTGGTCTTTAGATGGGGTTATGGGCTGGGCTCCCTTTCACACTGTAGGTAGTCGTCCTGCTTTACACCAGTAAAAGGCAGATGTTAAATTCTTACTGCTAACGCAGCTTATCGCCTGTTTTTGGATCGCACCCCAGATTTGGCTGCTTGTTGAAAATATCGGGAAGTGGTGTTTTCGTGTTATTTTTGCACGGGAACGCCAACTCTGCATATTATTAGCATTAGTTGTCGCTCTCATTTGTGGCAGATTTTTTTGCGGAAGCTATTGTTGGAAAACTGGCGATATCGGCTGTTTTCACTAGGTTGAGAATGGAATGATAATTTAAAATCACTGAAAAAACCATAGGTTTAATGAACATTATAATTAGAAATTAGCATTTAAAAAACCTTAGAAATTCACTGAAAAAACGATAGGTTTCAGGGACGTTATAGTTAGCAATTAGCATTTAAAAAACCTTTGAAATTCACTGAAAAAAACCATAGGTTTCAGGGACGTTATAGTTAGGTGGACATTTCACTCGTACAAAACCATAGAAATTCCACCGTTATAGTTAGTTCAGTTAACTATAACTTGTGCCCCCGCAATGCACTGCTCATGACGTCACATATTACATCATTCATGGCATGGTCAGTGACATCACTGATGACATCACTGATGACATCTCAAATGACATCACTGATGACATCATCCACGTGATAATCTGATGCACCTCATCACACCCTAATATAACCTTTAATACACCCACTGTAAAATACACACTACCATTTTCGAAACCATCCACACACCAATACCAGTTACTACATACTCACTCACTGATTCCTAGGTCTGCACACACATCCACTCATTCACCTATACAATCACTTATACATGCAGTCACTTATCAATACAACACTATCATATGCACTCATACACCTATTCAGACACTCACACACCGCCACTCATCCATGGAGTTACTCACACACCTAGTCAGTCATGCAAAGAATCAATCACACTCCCATTTACTCACCTAAACAGTTATACACACACCACCTCACTAATTCATACAGACAGTAACGCATAGTTACTCTCTTATGTAATCACTGAAACAAGTACAGACTCATCCATACATGCCACTCTCACAATCACTCAGTCTCACATATAGTTATTTATATACACCATCACTCACATATACTTCCTTTTACATATGTAGTTACTCACATATGTACCACTGAGACATCCATTCACTCACCAACACACCCATACACACACTTACCCACCCATACAGCCCTTCACAGATGCACTCTTGAACCCATACACCCAGTGAATCGACCTACTCACACATCTATGCACAGAGTCACACACCTCCAACCCACCCACACACACACTCAGTCCCCCATACAAATACTCAAGCAAACAATAAATAACCCATACAGACATTAATGTAGCTACTGACCAACCCATGTAGCATCTTACACAACAACAGACAGACTGATACAGACATTCACACAGTTTAGTCACTAACCCATGCATTCAGTAAGACACGTTTAATCAGTCACTTGTACAATCAGTTACATACCTCCTAAATCATCCATCAAAACACTTATACACCCACTCATTCTTCAATACACCTTGCCATATATATAAAACATATTTAAACTTTACAGAAACACACAGTCACTGGATGATGTCATCAGTGATGTCATCAGTGATGTCATTTGAGATGTCATCAGTGATGTTATCAGTGATGTCACTGACCATGTCATGAATGATGTAATATGTGACGTCATCAGCAGTGCATTGCGGGGGCGCGAGTTATAGTTAACTGAACTAACTATAACGGTGGAATTTCTATGGTTTTGTACGAGTGAAATGTCCACCTAACTATAACGTCCCTCAAACCTATGGTTTTTTCAGTGAATATATATATATATATACATATCTATGCACAAAAGATAAATAACATGTGTAGAGAGCTAAATATTCTCTGCTGTTGCAAAATAAATATTTCCTTCCTAAAAGGAAGTTGAGATGGTTGGAATACTTTTAAAGTATACCACAGGCATAACATTATTTACTACAAACATCTGCACACAGCAGGAGGAATGAAAGCAGGCGCAAAGGGTGCAAGATCAGAGGGCCAGATTCCCCACAATGATGAAAGTAACGTGGTTGACCATAAAAGAATATTCTCTGTTGAGTTACAGGAAATTCTTCTTCACACAGCAGCTGAGAGTACTCCACATGGTACCAGGGACAAAATTTCTCTTGGATTGGTAAAGTGCAGCAGGCTCTAAGAAGTGACATTTGTTACCGTTATGTCGATTTGTTTTTTTATTTCCTTCCTCAAGCATTTCAGAGTGGGAGGTCTCTGGTTTGGGCAGGCAGTTTTATTTCAGAGCTTGGGCTTGAATGATGACTTTAATGATGGTCTTCTTTATCTGTTTGCTTGTATTGCTATATCTGTAGCCCGTTTGCTTATTTCTCAACGCTGGAAAGCATCCAAGATGCCACTTTGTGTTCATTGGCAGCTAAAAATGAACAAATCATTCGAAAAGAACTAATCAAGTAGTTAAATATAATAGAATTTGGTTAAATCTTGATCTATGAAATATGACGAGAAATCTGATTTATAAAAATTATGCTAGCATATTATCTGGATCCCGTAACTGAAATTGCACAATGAATTACCTTTTACATTGGTATATGTCTTTTGCGATTCCTTTTCTTTTTAAATTCAAAACATATTTGTATTATGTAAGCAACTAGTAATTATTTTTTATATTAATGTACTTTTTGCTACTACCTAATAAAAATATTTTGAAAAGTTTTTCCCACCATGCATGTTTTTGAAATGGAGGTACGTGCTTTAGCCATATTGCACAGTGATGTACTTCATACTGATGCACACAGTTACATATTCCTTTGGGACATGGTGTAGTTTCACTGTTGAGTCTCTGACGATCTAATTTAAGGCGTTCACCTTGAGACATGTCTCTGCCTTGCTTTACGCCAGTTGGTGATTGGGCCTCGGATACCTTTGACCTTTGGATCAGCTATTTCATGGGTATCAACCCAATTTCACATTGAAATTAACTTTTATGGTGTGTTAAGTTACCCTGGTAGTAATGATTATGTATAGATGGAATGATGTGTAATAGATTTACTATAAGTAATTATATCTGGACAAAATATTTTATAATAGTCTCCTTTAATGCCACCACAAACTGCAGCCCTTTAAAGAACATGGAACACAACATAGATCCAACATTATAAAACAGCAGAACACCCAATCTTCATCCTTCTTTTTGCAATTTGCATTTAACTATATAAAATACCAATCCAACTTTAAATAATAATAACAAGTTCACAATAAACTCAAAGTTCAGAAGTACTCCAGAGCATCGATCGTTTTCCTCCAAAGATGTCAACGACCCATGTAGCTCCTCCTCCTCTTTACAGTTTTTCCTCGATCTGTGATATAAACAAAACTATTAAATCTGGGCTGGGTCCCAGGGATGGATAACATTAGCTTCTGTGTCTTTAAGAAAATCCAGATTTTCTGTCCCCAGAGCAGAGGAAAACCTACATTTTATGTCAAAACCCGAAGGCTAACATTATTGCACGTTGTAAGCTATCTCAACAAACAAGTCACCGCATTTTCCACTGGCTTAAGATAATTTTTTATGAAAACTGCATCATTCGACCAATCTGCACATCGTAAAATGTTTTGTAATGCACCTCCAAGTATAAAAGCCTTTGATGCAGAAGCACTTCTCACAGAATGTGCCCCAAACACACTTACATCCACACTAGAACTCCTCAGCACATCTTTTACCCAACGAGCAAAAGTAGGTGAAGACACTGATATGGACTTATAAAAGAAATAAGTAGAAGTTACCCTGTGCCAGCCCTTAATAGAGCTGTCCTCCCCTCATACTCCTTCACCCACGTACCATACACAAATCCTCATGCTCAGCAAAAAATGGACAAAACATAGAAATAGAATTCTTCTTAGTTCTTTTGTTTAAATGAAACAAATTCCCTCTGGAGAAAATATCCTACTGTGACGTCCAAAGCCCTTACATCCAAAACCTTCCTAAAAGAAACTAAACAGTCAACTTCTGAGACAGCACTTTCAAATTCAAAGTGTCATAACCCCAAAACCTTCTAAATAATCCTAAACCGTTGTCACACCCCAAACTGAATTGTAACTAGCCACTGGTGGTCTGGAAATCCTTATACTCCTCAAAAACCTGCTTACCAACACATCCAGACCACTCGTATTCCCATTATGCAAGACATACCCTGCTGCAATTGATGACCTATACATATTTATTGTTCTGTATGACAAACCCTTTTCAAACAATTCTGTCAAATAATTCACTACTTACACTACATCCACTAAAACGGGATCAAATTCCCTCTCCATGCACCAGCAAACCTATTTCTGGCATGCCAAACTATACATCTTTATAGTTCATGGAGCCCAGGAGTCCTTAATAATATTCCAAGCCTCCTCTGAAAGTCCTGGCACCTCCCATACACACATGAAATGTTCCAAGCCACCAGACTCAATTTCCCTGATGTCACCAACTCATGTCTCTCTCCCCATAGATTCAGAAGAATGTCCTGAAAAACTGGTAATAAGATCGCTAACTCCACAGACATCATTTTTACAATGCAGCATTAGAGCTTTAAGATGGGTACTTTAGCCACCTACGGGGGACCTACTTGGACTGTGTACCTGATAACCGCGGTTGGGTCTCGAGGGCAGCGCATGGCAGATGCCGGGTTAGCTGCTCTTGCAGTCTGTCCATACACAAGATGGGGCTAATTCAGCATTGTATTTGACCTGTTTCTCTATCTTGGGGTCACAAGATGTATACTGAAAACTCAAGAGATCTGATATAAATATTTCATACTCTTTTTTTCACCATATGAGATTTGATGACTCATTCAACTCGCAGCACCATTCCAGGTCTTGAGAGATTTGATGTATATCACATACTTTTTTTTGCCATATGCGATGGCGCTGTATTCTACCTGCAGCACCTGTTCCAGATATCCCTACCATATTTGTGCATCCTCTCAATATTGTGGCATGAGCACGCACTATTTTGTGCCCTGCTACCGCATCAGTCTCTATGTTTCCGCATACTTTGTGGTCTTAACCATGATTTGCAATACATTGGCACAATGGGGCATTGCATGTGGTCTGCAATTGATTCATTTGTTTCACTAACCTAGTTTGTTCACGGCACTTGTCCTCTTAATATTGTAGGACTGGAGGCCACCTTGAGTTTTTGCGCCATGGTAAAGTTGGGGTATGTTACCTGACATTAGCAGGTAAGCAAATATATCTCAGTTGGTAGATCACAGCGTATTGACGACTGGTCCCCTACAAGAATTGCTAATTGTTATGGGTTCCAGGATTCTCCTGTGAACTAGATATTGTCAGTATGAGTGCTATGATTCATCTAGTGAAGTAAATGCATGACATTTGGAAATATGTTGTCTCTTTCAGGCAATACCTACCAGTGGACATCTGATTGAGTGGATTACCACTCTAACTACTGGTTTTGTATATTGACTACTGTTTCTACTTTACACTATATTTGGTTACACACATATTTGTAGTAGCACACATGAGGTTCTGACTAAAGCCGCCACACCTCTTATGAGGGTACAAGGCTAAAACATGTCGACCTACTCTTCACACTATCACAGGTTCAATCCCCTTCTATTATAGCCTGGTTATAATCCTGGTCTAGGGATGTCCAAATAAAGTCTGTTGCGTACCCTGGAACTAGTTTTACTTCACACTGATTTTTGTTTTGCACCCCTCACCACACCTAGCTCACCTAAGGTATTTAGTATACCTCTCTCTGACAAACATCCCTGAGCTCCTCCTTCTCAGAGAGGGGGTTGTAGCCCACATTATGACTAGGTTCATAATGCGAGGAGGTTACCCTATGATGAAGCATGCCACCTTCGGGTGGGTGAGGGAAAATACCCTTTAAAAGGAACACTCCATTAGCAATCATCCGCACCTTGTGTGAGGCCTATTCAAAGGGTCTACTAGCAATAGGCAATGTAACTGCCCTATGGGTGTGACACCTTCAGGGTCTCCTGCTGTCAGTCAGTATACTGAACTTCAGGACACGAGCTCCCAGGCATTTTATCCCCAATGTAATTTGGCACCACAGGGGTGTCCCCAGGCTTGGACCCAGTGCAGTGTGCCTCTGCCCACAAAAATCCTGTTGGCTGTCCCTCAGCCCACTTTATAGCAGCACTGCATGCATACATCTGTTTCTTGACCTGGGATTAGTCTGGGTTGACCTCTGAAGCATTACAACCGGTGTCCCCGGACCTGGATGACGATCCACAAAGAGACACAGATGATGAGGCTGGTCCCTCCA
Organism: Calotriton arnoldi; assembly: GCA_963921515.1. Classification (NCBI taxonomy): domain Eukaryota; kingdom Metazoa; phylum Chordata; class Amphibia; order Caudata; family Salamandridae; genus Calotriton; species Calotriton arnoldi. The sequence continues at coordinate 80,210 of CAWUFW010019187.1, forward strand.
GACCCTGGCTCCCTTCCTCCCTTTCTAGCGCTCGAGAGCCTGCAAAACCGGACGGGGGGTCCGACATGTTGGACCCTGATGACATTACCCACCCCAGGTCAGCTGAGTGGGCCACGTCTGACAAGATGGCGAAATACGAGACAGCACGTATTAGCAAACTATGGGAAAAGATAGCCCGCAGCCACCTCTGGGCGGAATGCCCCCGTCCTTTTTTAGATGGGAAGGTGGCACTGATACCAGAATTGGACACCAGGATGCCCACCTTCCTCACCAAGTTTATGAAAGACCCCAAGAAGGGGATTGATAGGTCTTGGAGGGCGGGTTAGGATAAGCTCCTAGACGCCATAGGCCCGTTGACTAAAATACTAGACATGGCCGAAGATGCCAAGTTTTCAGGCACCATTATCTCCCCAGAGGTGCTATCTGGCTGTTTTACCACCACTTCAAAATGGAGGGCATCCAGCAACTCCGGGATGTCGTGCGTCCTCTGAATTGGATGGTGTGTCTGGATTTAAAAGACACGTACCTGGTAATTCCGATTTTCGCTCCTCAAATGAGATTTCTCCAGTTCATCTGGCATCAACAAACATACAAATTTTCCACTCTGTCCATCTGGCTTTCCTTTGTCCCATGGTGCTTCACGAAGGTTCTCAAACCAATCGTGGAGTACCTTCAGGCACAGGGGGTGCGCCTTATTGTCTACTTGGACGACATGCTCTTCTTGGCTAAGTGCCACGGCAGCAGTCGATCCAGTTACAGAGGGCAGTTACTCTCCTGCAAAATCTTGGGTTTGTCATCAACAAGAAGAAGTCCCTATCGGTTCCCTCAGAGACGGCAGTGTTCCTGGGGCTTGGGAGATCTATCTTCGGTTCAGCCCCTGACTCGATCATAGAGTCAGACACCAGTGGCTCAGGCTGGGGCAAGAGGTATGGAGATTTTATCCACGGGAGGTTTGTGGTCTTCTCAGGAGCAAGGATTGTATATCAACTGCTTGGAGCTTCTTGCAGAGTTCTTTGTGGTCTTGTGTTGGACCCAGGACAGAATCCAATTGTGCGTACTCCTGAAGATGGACAATATATATAGTCAGCCCGATATATCAATTACTTAAGGGGCACGCGCTCCAAGTGCCTTTCCAATCTAGCGAACAACTTTTGGCCCTACTGACTGGACCATCAGATTTCGGTCACAGCAGAATATGCCCCGGGCCAGGAGAACCAGGTGGCGGACTGGCACTCCCGGCATTTTCGGTACTCCATTCTCTGGAAACTCCATCAGGAAGTCTTTGCCACAACCCTGAAGGAATGGGGTCCTTTTTCGATCTACTGTTCGCATCCAGGCTGGATTATCAATAGGGGTGGGCGGTGAACTCCACTCCGTCGGCGTTCATGGAGTTTTTGACACTCCGTGCTCCATTTGGAACGCGAAGTTCTGCAAAAACGTAGCCAACTGCAGCAGAGCAGAGTTTGCTGCCCCCACCCCTAGTTAAGAGGTGGAGATACACGAGTACCACTAACACCGGGTCTGGATATTACCAAGAGATCAGAAGTTGACCCGCCATAGCCCAGTATGGCATGCAGAGTAACGTAGGAATTCGTATTGCTGCATTGATTCCCGCATGGGATCTCTACAGCAATGACCTGGTGGAATTGTCCCTGGTAAAATATGCAGTATTACTGCACTCGGGAACAACACAAGCCACAACATGGCACAAACTTGTAATCCAGTTTTTGCCTTTTTTAAATGAAAATTGGTTACTGCCACCAAGAGCCTGCGCACCGATGCTGGTCTGCACAGTCCAGCTCACACAGTCACGGTGTGAGTGACCCAACGGTGGCGGCGAGCCATGCTGATGAATTCAATTTGACAACGACTTAACTCTTTCACCGACATGCGGAGTCCTTGCATGCTCATTCTGTTTCTGTGCGCGTACATTGTGCGTCGCTCGCTGGGGTTGCACTTGCAGTTGCAACAGACTGCAAATGCTGGGCAGTGATGGTGTGCCTGACTCTGGCATGGACTTCTCTGTCAACTTACCCTCTCTCACTTCTGCGCAGTTGCAGTTTGGCTAGCGGTGGTCAACGGGATGAGGATGAGGCTGCGGTTATCCGAAGTCAGGGCTCGGTCTTCCTCAAGGAAAAGCCGTGCAGTGAGCACCATGGCCCCATGTCCCTGGGGGTCCTCTGGGCTGCACTCTTCTTTGACCTTGAGGGGCATGTTGGACCCCTGCGTGCGTGCTGTGGAGTGCGGTGTCGCATCATCTGCCAAGCCAGGAAGCTACTGGACCTGCTTGGGGTGAGTGTCAGGTGCTGCTCCCTATCTAAATAGTGTTGTGTTTGTTTAGAGTAGGCTCATGCTGCAACGTAGAGGGAGTGAGCATGAGGTGATGAAGAAGAGATGCATTCCAAGCCATGAAAAAACGGCCACTGTTGAAAAATGTCTCTCGTTAGACCTTCCACCTATCCAGCCAGGCCTGAGAACTGGGAGTGAAAGTCGGTTCTGGATTGCAGGACCACACGCTGTATAGTAGACAGAGCACTTTCACTTACTGCCTTTCAGAAGGCGCTAGGTACACATAGCTCTATCAATCAGGGTGGAGAGGGTTTTTATGCAACTCCAGGGAATTCCGCGTTGTGCAACTCCACGAACTCTGCCCACCCCTAAACATCAATTGCCCCGGTTTTTCAGCTGGAGGCGAGACCCTCAGGCAGTAGCCACAAATGCGTTCCTCCAGGATTGAAGTCACGAGAGAGGCTATGCATTTTCCTCATTTGCAATGATCTCTCAGGCCTTGGCCGAGATACGATGACAGCAGGCGGAGGTGATGATGAACACCCCCATTTGGAGGTCTCCAGTGTGGTTTCCAGTTCTTCTGGAACTTTCTTGGGATTCTTCAATCCATCCCCCCCTGTTTCAGTCCCTACTACTCAATCCAGATCAGATGCCACATCCGATGGTCCTGAAAGGGTCTCTCTGCCTGATGGCACGGCGGATTATAGGGGATGGTGGTCATTCCTGGGCCTTTCGAGAAAAGCTGAGGAGCTCCTCTCCAAAGCTTGGGCCGACAGCACAATTAAGCGCTATTGATCAGCTTGGTTGCGATTGACTGGTTGGTGCGTGCAATGGGGTTTTCATCCCGTGGTCGCTGATGTAGTGTGAGTCCTTAACTTTCTGGCTTCTCTGGCATCGGAAGACTTGGCATATCATTCTATTAATACCTTCTGTTCTACCATCTCAGCTGGACACCTTCCCCTGGACGACTCCTCTATTTTGGAACACCCTTTTGTGTGTCGGCTGCTTCGGGGAATCAGGTTGTCTCTTTCCCCAGAACCGCAATATTCCGATCTCTGGGATGTCAGTCAGGTGCTTAGCCTGTCCCTGTCTTGGCAACACAACAGGTTTTTGTCTAGAAAAGATCTCTCAGTGAAGCTGGATATGCTTCTTTGCCTGGTCTCTTGTAAATGGGTTCCTGATATGCATTGGATATTTCCGGCAGGACTTTTTCGACTACCGGGGTGTCTTTCATAGTCAGTAGGAGAATGAAATGCAATACCAGGGTTCCTAAATTATGTGTTTTTGCAATGCCTCAAAGCATACAAGGACATGCTAGAAGAATTCCATCCTCCTGGGGAATGACAACTTTGATTGCTCTCCGCAAGAATCAAAGAGCAATCTCCTCTCCCAGTATAGCCTGTTAGGTGCGGAGGGTAATGCAGGAAGCTGGCAATGATCTGAGACTTTTTGGGGTGCATTCTGCCTGAGGGGCAATGGCCTTGACGGCCTTCAGTCTTGGTGCACGCCTGGAGGATATCATGAACGCGGCTGACTGATCTTCTAACTCCACCTTTAAGAGGTTTAACTTCAAGCCAGTGCTGGATATGGCTCATTTGGTGGTGAGCAAGCTTTAGACTAGCATTATCCTCACCTCCGGTCCTGACATAGAATAAAAATGTTTGTAGTTATCCTAACAGAAAGTTTCAATTCTATTAAGGACACGGAGGTGAGGATTATCCCACGCACAGGATGTTCATCAGGCTTTCCATCCCCGTGCTGAGTAAATATTGATTGTTATACTTAATCACATGCAGTTTACATAATTGACAATGTTGCGGTAGTTCGACTTGATTGCTTGCTCATTATGTATGGTTGCTTCTGCATATTGGATTGTACCATTTCATGACTGTTAATGTGCCTTGATAACTGTTCAAACTGGTTCAGTCCAGATTTGTTTAATGTCTCTCTTTGTCATAGGTACAGAGTTGGGTAAACAAGAAACATGATTCCAGAACATCGGCCTGACTCGCACAATGAAAGAGGATGGGGAGAGATAAGAGAAGGACTGCATCTGGAGGCTGACGGTTCCTGATTGGCAATTGTGTGGACTCTGTTGCCTGATGAACTTTTTCTCACATTCCCAAGGGTTCATGGGAATAGTAGTTTTGTTCTGTTATTAATATGGCTGCTATTCTTTAAAGTGAAGAAAGTTAAGCATAATATTCGCCTCGGTGTCCTTAATAGAATTTAAACTGTTTCAATAGCTAGGAACTTTTTCATTCATCTGTTGAAATGTGCTAAGGCAATGGTCAGACATACTGATGCAATAACCTACATACAAATATCATCAAGAAACATCTGTTTACAAAGTGCTTTCACTCCAAAGAAGTGCTTTTGCAGAGTTTTAAATGCACATCAGCCTACAATATAACATATCACAAAAAACATACCACAACATAACTTAAAATTTGTAGGGTCTACCTTCATAACATGGATTATGAGTCACAAATCATGCTTTCTGTGAGAAAGGACTTCCTATTTAAGGGATACATTTCAACACTATTGCAACAGCATTGGTGAACAATTTTGCCGCCAATATATTCCTAAATGTGCACATTAGCAATGCACATTACACATGCTTTTATTGTGAGAAACTGGCCAACTTCAGGATCAGTATTGCAGTGCAAGGAGTTGTGAGTACAACCTTTGGTCTCCTTTGGACTTAACTAAAAGACAAATGTCTGACAAGGGCTCAATGACAACTGGCCAGCTAAACCTGATGGGCCTGATAGCAGGAGTTAGCAACCACATGTAGGTTACATGTGATGTTGTAATACTGCATCTCTGATGTCCCCTACCCCACCAAGGCACTTCAGCTATTAAAAGGGGCCAAAACAGTAACCACTACACCTAGAAATATGAACGGACATAACATTAAACTCCAAATGTATTTAAGATAATGGAGAAGTAACCAATGTTTTTTGGAGAAGAACCCTCATGAACTTATCATGGAATATTCATCATGCTCCTCATCTCAGACACCTCATGTCATCTACCCAGGCAGACCAGAATCTGGTTGCTCTTATATACCCTATATTCTTGGGTAAGATCAGAAGAAAATAGAAATTTAAAATTACCTAGGAAACCTGCAAGAACCGTTATTAATGGGGGCCCTGGTAAGATTAAAAACCTACTTCCTATGGATGTGCTAGAACTGCAATGGTTCCCACATTTTCAAGTCAAGTTCATAGTGTGTCGAAAGTGAGAATAAGCCATGGAAATCCATGGAAATTGGTTTAATTCTGCACCCCAGAATTACTGATGTTCCCAATTTTAGTACCCCACGATGCACAGTTGCTCCATAGGTAAACCTCATACCTTTGTAATGAGGGGCAAAGTGATGTAGTTGTGTATAACAAACAACCCTTACAAGTGCAGAGAACGAAATAAAAAAAATCAGTGTTAACACCAACCTTAAATAAAAAGATAAAACTGGAATAAGAAAATAAAAAAGAGGGTGCCAGAAGCTGTAGGCAAAGTAAGATATCAGCAATGCAATTCGATACGGAGAAAGGTTTTCCACCCTAGGATGATAGAATACAAAAAATAATCAAACATCACAAATAAAAAATAAATGTTTACATAAAATTATGGTGGAAATCTAAAAACAATGAGAAATAGCGAAGATGTATATGGTTGTTCTCCAGAGTGTTGCCCAGAACCTAGGTACACACCCTATTACTTATAGGTTAGGGCAGGGGTCTCCAACCTTTTCTGTAGTGAGAGCAACTTCTGCTCAAGGAAAGTCTTCCTCAGCTACTAGCAAACTTTATAACTGTAAAATAGTGATTACACTATGACCGCCCTAAGCAGAAGTGCGGTTAACAGAAATGCCGGGGAAAAGTTCATCAATATAAAATGCTTCTACCTGACTTATAAAGTAACATTCAAATCTTGACATGCCCTATGGCACAAAGGACATAAATACAGCAGTAGGTCTACCCAGCTCAGCTTGAATTATCATTCATCAGTTCCTTGAAATGCACATTTTTCTGTCAAATACTACTTTCCACTGTGGGCAAACAAACTCAATTTTCCAGAAAAAACCCCATTTCCGAAAACAAAAACTGCCTTTAAAATATCAGTTTTCAGATTTCAGAAAATGCACAGTCTCAAAACATCAACTTGTCAGTCCCAAAACATCAGCTTGTCATTTTCATCAAGTACTCCCATGTACAAATGCCTCATATGGACAGACTACTTTGAATACCCAGGTATTACAGTCAAAAGCCATGGATGCTCACTACAGCATCACGGATGCCCGTGTTATGCCAGTAATACCCACTATTATACTACAGCCACAGTTGTGCCAAGGCTGGAAACCATAAGGGTCAAAGCAGAGACCATATATCAGTCATGACCATTATTATGCCAGGAATAGGTAAATGTAGGCCAGTCATGCTCCTAGTATGTCAATGATGGCTGCCAGTATACAACAACTAGACCAAAAATACCCAAAATAGTCAAGGATGACCATTATTATGCCTTTGGCACTATTATGCAAAAACAACAATTGATGGACAGAATGCAGAACAATGTCATACATTCACCCCAGTACAGAGATCTGGGCCTAAATCCATCGTTTTTTGCTCACCATGCCATTCCAGTTTGAACCCAGCCATATGCAAATCAGTCTTGACCCTGTGCCCAATGGGAACAGTCCAGCCCGAACTGCTAGGCCAGGTCCTCCCTGGACTGGAAACAAGCATCCTAGGACCGGTTTCGGGGTTACACCCCTCTTCAGCCAGGATAGCTTGATTCCAGTGGCATGGAGAGCACGGGACCCACGTCTGGGCATACCCGTCCCACTCGGGGGTAACAAATGCAAAAACAACAATTGATGGACAGAATGCAGAACAATGTCATACATTCACCCCAGTACAGAGATCTGGGCCTAAATCCATCGTTTTTTTGCTCACCATGCCATTCCAGTTTGAACCCAGCCATATGCAAATCAGTCTTGACCCTGTGCCCAATGGGAACAGTCCAGCCCGAACTGTCAGGCCAGGTCCTCCCTGTACTGGAAACAAGCATCCTAGGACCGGTTTCGGGTATGGCAGGGTATGTCCAGACGTGGGTCCCTTGCTCACTTTGCCACTGGATTCAAGCTAGCCTGGCTGATGAGGGCTGTTAGCCCGAAACCAGTCGCAGGATGCTTGTTTCCGGTCCAGGGAAGACGTGGCTTGGTAGTTCGGGCTGGACTGTTCCCATGAGGCACAGGGTCAAGACTGATTTGCATATAGCTGTGTCTGAACTGGGGTGGCGGAGTGAGCTAAAGAACGATGATGGATTCAACCCAGATCTGTGACCGGGGGGTGAGTGTCTGAAAAGTTTCAGCGCTCCGTCCATCATCTCCTTGTGTTTGCTTTGTTCGCCCTAAGTTGGCAGGGTATGCCCAGACGTGGGTCCCTTGCTCACTTTGCCACTGGATTCAAGCTAGACTGGCTGATGAGGGCTTTTAGCCCGAAACCGGTCCCAGGATGCTTGTTTCCGGTCCAGGGAAGACATGGCTTGGCAGTTCGGGCTGGACTGTTCCCATGAGGCACAGGGACAAGACTGATTTGCATATAGCTGTGTCTGAACTGGGGTGGCGGAGTGAGCTAAAGAACGATGATGGATTCAACCCAGATCTGTGACTGGGGGTGAGTGTCTGAAAAGTTTCAGCGCTCCGTCCATCATCTCCTTGTGTTTGCTTTGTTTGCCCTAAGTTGGCAGGTTATGCCCAGACGTGGGTCCCTTGCTCACTTTGCCACTGGATTCAAGCTAGCCTGGCTGATGAGGGCTGTTAGCCCGAAACTGGTCCCAGGGTGCTTGTTTCCGGTCCAGGGAAGACATGGCTTGGCAGTTCGGCCTGGACTGTTCCCATGAGGCACAGGGTCAAGACTGATTTGCATATAGCTGTGTCTGAACTGGGGTGGCGGAGTGAGCTAAAGAACGATGATGGATTCAACCCAGATCTGTGACTGGGGGTGAGTGTCTGAAAAGTTTCAGCGCTCCGTCCATCATCTCCTTGTGTTTGCTTTGGCACTATTATGCCAGGAATGAGCACAATTATGTCAGAGATAACACCCTTATGATGGGGGCTAGCAAACACATTTGGTGGCCCTGGACACCAGGCGTAGCTTTCAGGAAGCAATAGTGTTTATTATGGATGTACATAAATGCTGATAAATCTCTTAATTTTCTCTGGTCTGGATCATGCCCTGTTCTCACCAGGTCTTGAGCTGATCATGCACCCAACTGACACATTTTCACTCGTACTCCTGCAGTCCCACACTTTGGTGGGTCAGCACTGATTACTGCTCAGGCTACTGCTGCCATGCTTCTTTTATGGTCCACTGTTCACACACATGTTCTGTCTGATAAAGCAGGGACTACAACATGGTCAATCTCCTTGTGGCTTAGATAAATTGAGATTGGATACAGACTGTCAAGTGGCAGGCCCTATGAGCAAATACAGTGAGTGTTAGTATGAGTTACTGCCAAAGGTTTGGCTGGCTGTCACTCTAAGGGTCTTGAGGTGAGCAGTGCTGCCTTTTCTAATAGGCATCTACTCTCTGAATTTGATACTGGGCTTGACTTCACCTCTAAGAGCTACTTTGAAAGTACTGGAGAGCTACCAGTAGCTCCCGAGCTACTCGTTGGAGACCCCTGGGTTAGGGTATACAATTTGATAGAAACCAGGATTTTTGCAACTAAAAATTCAACCTTCAAACCTAGGAAACATTTATGGGGCCAACAAACTGTGGGGTATATTTTATTTCAGTGTTATAAATTGGGTACATTCAGTGAGAGACCCTTTACAAAACCAAAGTTCGAAGCCCAAAAGCTCTAAGCAAGATAAAGACAAAAATCTAACTGATCTCTGCAAAAACAAGCAATAGAGTTTATGTTGATGCTAAAAAATGTGGAATCTAGAGAAACTCTAGTATTCTGTGTCCTCCTTGTCCAAGTGATTGAGCTGGTGTCTTGAATGCTGAAATTAAATGATGATTTAATAGAAATTTGGTGGGAGTATCAGGGGTGGAAGCAAGTAGATAGTTAACAATTGGCGAGAGGATCAAACCCTGGCTAGAGTTATGTGCTTGTTGCTGTACGAGAGGAGCAAACATGCATAAAGAAGAGGCCGTCCTCTGACTGGTTCCTGTCTCATCATTAAAGAACCTCATCAAGACGTAACAGAGCCTATTTATGTTTACCAGTTCTGGCAAACAACACACTCATCTCTCTAAATCCCTGGCTGTGCAACAGTTTTGGGTTTCATATCTTTGGTTCTTTGCTAAGTGCTGAATGATCAGAGATCTGTGGACCCCATTTGCCCTCTTAGGTTCACAAAAACAATTGTTCATGACTTATGTATTAACTGGAAATAGAGACTTATGTGTTTGTAACCATATTTTCCATGCACATTTGACCCTTCATCTGCATAGTTGCAATTAGTAAACACGGGAATTATGTAAATAGAAATACTAAAAGGGCCACTGGAATTATGCAATTATGCACTGTGACATTTTCTTCCTAATTACAGATGGTCAGATTAACTATAAATTCCACTGGCCCCTGAAAAATATGAGTATAAACATACCATGCGTGGTGCAGTACAGTGGCAGGCGCTTTGAAAAGGTTGACTGGTCACCTTTAATATGTTCATTGCTGTATTCAGGTATTAAACTGGCAATGAAACGTTTGCCTAGGCAGCATTTATTTTCCCAGTTGATGAACAAGTGAACATCTTTTGTCTAGAGCATGAACATAGTACTGACATATGTAAATGCCAAGGAAAGGTTTTTCTTCATTGTTCATACAGAATCATGGTACACCACAGGCACTGCTCACAGAACAGAATTTATTGCAAGAAGGCACTGAGATTATGGAAAAATCCTAAATGTTAGCTTATGTTCTTTCAAGGTCTGATATTGTGAATGTTACAGTGCCTCCTGCATTATATACATGTAATGTAGAATATTGATTTGCTTGGCTGTCTGATAATAAAAAGAGGTCCATAAAGTGGCACAAAGTAATCCCCAAACTGACAACCAATTCGAAAACGTAACTGGAATACAAGGTATAAAAGAGGCACAGCATGTTAACAAGAGGTGTGCATGAGTAGACTTGATTATTTTTACATAACATATTTTACTCTGGGAACTGGAAGAAACCGTGCTAATAAACCCGTTGCATGTTAGAATATCAATGGCAAAAATATAATCTGGCAGAAATATTGTGTCTTAAATATCATTTCATTGGATGTACATTTTCTATCATAAACTCCAATGAGCAATATTTTCTAAATGAACACAATATGTCTTTTCGGTAATATTTTGGTGCCATACCACAAACCAATCTTGTTCTTCCAAGCAAGACAAAACCATTATTCCGTGGTGAATAATATTTTCAGTAGGAGCTGGATATTATGTATACACCCTGGGCATAAAAAAAAGTTGTGATTTAGACCTGGAAACATTCCTCACAAACATTCCTAAGTGGTGGAGATGTTAGCTGTAACAGTTTGGTGACAAAACCAACGCAAAAATAGTTTGTAAGATAGAACTCTTTGACATGCAACAGTTTATAAAAATTCTAAGTAAATACATTCAGGAGGCTTATAGATATTAGTGAGAATAGATATCCGTTGTGATAAACTTGAGTGTTGCTACGGCATTGATTATGCTAGCCGTTTGTAAACCCTGAGAAGTGTACTCACCAGCAGACAATCTATGATTTATAAGTCAAATGACTCATTGCTGATAACTCTAATCTTGATTTAAGTAGGTGTAACAGTGACGTAACAGTGGCCCCCGCAGTGCAGGGGGGCCGTCGAGCTCCAGGGGGCCCAAGCTCCAGGGGGCCCCCTCAGCACAGTACTGTGGCCTGAGAGCTCCTGAGTGTGTCCGGAAGAGGGGGGGGGCTCCATGTACTTAGCAGGGGGGCCCCCTCAAGTTTTGTTACACCACTGAGGTGCAAATTCAAAAGTAGGCCTGAGTCTTGATGACCTGGAAGAGGGTGACTCATGGGGTATAATGACCAATGAACATTGATTTCTGTCGCAGGACAAATGAGGTCTCGAGTTGAAATCTTTCATGGAAAGAAATGGGCTCATTTGAGCCGCAAGCTCAGTTGAGGGTTATCCTGGTAATATACTTATTATTAGTTCTTGGCTGGACAGGATAATGATCAATTACCATTTGATTGCCTTCCAGGATTGTTATCATCAAGAGAGGAGGAGAGGATTAGTGTAAATTGGCGAACTGAAAGCAATTATAAAACTCTTTCCATTGGGTTGAAAGTTCCTGAATGAGCTGCACTGGATGGCACCAACAGAAAACCTCACGTATCTACAACATTAGAAATAAAATAGGGATAAGATGGAAAAGCTGTAGATCAGAGGAGATGGCAAAGGCGTAGGAAGAGCAGGAGCTTTCTTCCTGACACACGGAGTTAGCAGAAGAGTGCTATCTAGTTGGAGCTGCCACCCAGCTCTCGAATTGTGTTACAGCAGGAAGGAAAGATAAGCTCAGTAGAGAGAAAATAAATCCTTGGTTTGTTTTAAAGACCAAATTGAGAAATTAGGATCTACAACAATTACTGTGATAGGACTCTTCCCCAAATACCTGGCCAAGTAGAAAAATATATAAGACTCTGATCTAAAGATGGGAGATTCAAACGCACAGCTGTTGTGGACCCTGATTCTGAAAATAAGGAACATTAAGGTGGAAGTGACAGAGGGTATATGACCTAATTTCTTTGGCCCTATTTTTGACTCTATTTTCAATTTGACTTGGGGAGTGACTAAAGCCCATTAAAAAGCCCAATGAGTGATTACACTACTTAAGAAGATGAGGAAGTATAAAACCCATCTACATTTTCTGTCCCTCTAGAAAACCAGGACAAGGTGCAGAGGCTTTCGCAGGAATGACGCGCCATGTGAAGCAAAACGCTTTAAGCACAGCTTCTTGCTAAAGCTATCCTGTCTTGTGGAGTTTCTCTTGGCTACTGCTGCCTGCCATGTCCCGCTGAGGTTTCAAGAACAAAAAAGTCACTAAGTATGTAGGTAAAACCATAAAATGGGTCAAGGGGTAAAACCTATCCCAGTGGCAAAGCGACATTGCCAGCTCCAAAATCCTGCTTTGTCTCTGTCGAAGCTTTTTGCACCAAAACTGAAGCCTTCAGCAATGACTTTTCTGACTTAAAGCTTCACCAGCTTCAGCATCCTGCATTTCTCCCACCAGAGAGCTCCTATGTCCGAAGGAAAAGCCTTTGATTGGTGTGACACACTTGGCTTATAGGATGACTACTCCATTGTGGTGGGCCTTAAATCATGCCTATATCCCTGTCATACGCGAGATGTGACTTTTAATTGGTGCTGTGAGTTTTCTCAGCATTTTTCCCTATAAAATGTAAAGCATATATTTCTCTGGTTTCACTCATCCAAATATAATTATTTTAATGTCTCTTTGCTCAATAAATGTTTATTGTTTCTTATGTTTCTAGATTAGGTTGTCAATTGTATTATGTGTTGTTCTTTACTTTGGAGTTGTTTAGTACTGGTTACACGTAACACGCATTCTCTGGAGCAGTGGCGTCATGAACCCATCGCTTTTGCAGCTTAAGCGGGAGTGGTGTTGACACTCACAGTTATTTATGAGCCTTTCCTGTCTGCAGCTCTGCAGGCAAAAGCTCTTAAAAATACGGGACACCAATAACAGAGCTCAAGCAAGGAAAGTTAATTACAACAAAGAAATTAAGAGGAAAAGAGTGGGAAAGAAAGAGAGAGAGAGGGAGTAAGAGGGCTGGATGGAAGAGTGAAATGAAGAGCATATGAAAATAAGGAAGAAACTGATGAGAAGAAAGGATAAAAAAGATGAAAGGATGGATGCAAGGGTGAATGGACGGATGGATGTAAGGATAAAACAATATTTGCATGAGTGAGAAAATGAAAGTGGCTGGACTGATAAGTTTGGATGAATGGGTGAAAGGATGAATGGTCACCTGGATGTAGGTGTGGAAGGATGGATTGCTGGATTGCCAAAAGGAGGGTGAATTGGTGGATGGATGAAGAAGAATGGATGGATGAATGGATGGATGGGTAAAATGATGTATGAATGTTTGGAAATGTGAGTGGAAGGATGGATGGGTGGAAAGCTAGTAATGAAAGGGTGGATGGATGGAATGGTGAAAGGATAGATGAAAGTATTAAAAGATGGATAGATGGATATATACATGAAAGGCTTAAAGATGAATGGAAGGGGTTAATAAGGGACCTCATTTGGAGTCAATAGGGCTTACTCGCTTTGCTCTCCCAACGGCATTCGAGGTATGGATCAGAGTGTGGGTATTTATATTTGCTGGTTACTCCCTTGCTCTGGAGAATTGCATGCTGGTTGTGGCAATGCTATCAGGGGATGAGCAGAGCTCTTTTTAGAACTGTGTTGTAACCTAACCCGATTGTGTTTATAAAGTTGGGATCTGTTTCTCCTCCCAAATTAATTACCCTATTCCTGACACTTGGGTTTAAGGAAAACATGATCACCCCTGTCCTTTGTGGAGATGGTGTCCTGGATGATGAAGCAGAAGCTCATAGGACTATGAAGAATTATACTCCATTCATTGAGGAAGCACTGAAAATAAGATTTTGACTATATAATTTAGTGTTAGTAATATGTGTACTGTTATACAGTAATGATCTGGTGCTAGTGGACCAAGGATTATAGGGTTCCAGAGCATGTTAAATAAGTTGTTGTTCTACTGTAATGACAATATGCTATCTATCAATCCACTTACATACATCCAGGTCATGGTAAAAGAAAATATCATTTAATTGTGCCATGGTAGGTCAACACTTGGAAATGCTGAGTAAATGCAAATATTTGCGGTGCTATTTAGTAATAAACTATTTTGAAAATCCCAATTGGTAGCTATAACTAAGAACTAGAAGCAAAGAATGACTTATGGGATCCCTGTAAAGCCATTGGTCCGGGCTTATAAACACAAAATCGCCCCAACTGTGTGGTATGGCAACTTGGTTTTCATTTTGGATCATGGCCCTCAATTCAAAGAATTTGAACTGAAGTTTTGGATGAAGGTTCTTGCACACTCGATGTCTGACAGTTTTGAGGGGATACGGTTGATGTCGGGACTACTTACAAGTCTTCAACGTGAATCAGAAGTTTTGAGTGTGTAGTTCCATATAAACCCATGAAAGACTCGTTTATGTTTACAAGGACACAAGTGAATCAGCCTGGACAGTATCAATAAAGAAGATTAATTTTGATTTCTCTATAAAATATGAAAGCAACCAAATTAGGGTCTTCTTTGATGTTCTCACAACTTTTAAATGGTGTACATCAAGAAAAAACACATCTCTGGTGATTCAAACGTTTTAAAAATGCAACTATCATATTTTGACTACTTACTTGATGTCACTGATAGACAGAGGAGGCGGTTGTTATTAGAGCCTGGAGTGGCCCTGCTTGCCAAACATTCTTGGAGGGGTATTATGAATTTAAAGAAATGTGGTAATGCTAAAAAAAAAAAGTCTCTATGTCTTTGTTTATTTCGATATATTCTGTCCAAAATGATGTTATAATCTACATTTCTTGTTCTTCTGTTCTGTAAATTAATTGATAACATCAATATGTTATGTTATGTTATGTTATATACATTTGTAACGCGCTCGGCTACTCCAGAGAGTGTCCCAGCGCGGCAACCTGAGCGGATCATGAATCCGAGCTTAAAACAAGAAGGTTTTCAACTTTTTTTTGAAGATGCGGGAATCTGAAATACTTCGAAGAGCCAAAGACAATGTATTCCAGCCTAGGGCCGCCTTACGAACAAGGGAACAACCACCCAGCCTTTGCCGAGAAAAACGTGGAGTCTGGATCAATAATTGAGAAGAGGAGCGCAACTGTCTTGTCGGCGCATAGAAAGAGAACCTCTTTTGCAGATAACTAGGTCCACGGCCATAAAGAGCATTATGGGCAATTGACAAGACTTTAAATTTGATCCGCGCCTCCATCGGAAGCCAATGCAAGGAGCGCAGATGGAGGCGAACGCTACTCCCCCTGGGAAGATCCAGTAAGAGGCGGGCCGCCGCATTCTGCACCACCTGAAGCTAATTCAGCAGATAGCTGGGGGTCCCTACATACAGAGCATTAGCGTAGTCCAGGCGAGACAAAATCAAAGCCCGGACCACGGTTTCCCTAGCTGCCATAGGGAGAAGAGGGAGAAACTTCCTCAAAGATTTGAGAATCCCAAAGCAGGACCCCGCCAGCTTCTTGATATGGGTGGCAAAGGTTAAGTTTTCCTCAAACCATACGCCCAGGTTTTTTGCGGCAGCACCCAACAAGCACAGCAGTGGAAACCCTGGGGGCCACAATCACTCTCTAAAATTGGAAGGAAATTTCCCATACAAAAGTATTTCAGATTTCTCTTCATTACATTTTAGCTGGGCCTGCGCCAACCAGCAAAAAACCGAGAGTAAACAATGTTGAGCAGAGGAAACATCAGCATCGGCACCCTCCCAAGTAAACAAAAGCTGAGTGTCATCCGCATAGGCAATCACCTTAGCCCCCAGCTCCTCCGCTAGATATATCAGCGGGGTAACATAAATGTTAAAGAGGAGGTGGCTAAGGGACGAGCCCTGCGGGACCCCAGTAGCAACTGGTTGGGAAGAGGAGGCGCACGGTGGCATCCAGACCAGCTGTGACCGGTCCGCCAGGAAGGAGGTAAGCCAGCTCAAGGCCGAACCAGCAATACCAATCTCCGAAAGGCGAGCAAGAAGTAGGGAGTGAGGCACCGTATCGAACGCCGCCGAGAGGTCCAGCATAATCAAAGCTGCCCTCCCGCCGGCATCCAGACACTCCCGGATAGCCTCCGACACCTCCACCAGCGCAGATTCTGTACTATATGTGGCTCGAAAGCCAGATTGCGCTGGATGCAGCAGACCAGCCCCTTCCACATAGTCCGTGAGTTGTCCTGTAACTACCTTTTCACACACTTTGGCAAGACTAGGCAGAAGGGAGATTGGCGGTAGTTACCAGGACTCAAGGCGTCTAGTGAGGGCTTTTTTAAAAGGGGGAGAATCTTAGCCTGTTTCCAGGTGACCGGCACCCGGCCCTCCGACAGGGACATATTGACAATGTTGTTAACAACTGTGTTAATGGTGTCGGCGGATAGTGCTAAAAGCCTAGCTGAACACGGATCAGTGGGCGAGCCTGATTTCAGACCCTTAAGGATTTTAAGGGTGCATGCCAACTCAGCTGGGGAGAAGGTCGATAGTTTGGCAATAGGGTCCGGGGGGGGCACAGGGGAAATGGAAAGAGCTAAAGGTCCCCTAAAGCCAACGGGAAAGGCCGCCTGGATGGTCTGAATTTTTTCCCGAAAAAACTTAGCAAGAATATTGCACCAGGACTCCGACAACGGCAATGAACCGACCAGGGCACAGGGAGCCACAAAACTTTGCACTATTGAAAATATTTCTTTAGTGTTATTATTAGCCTGGTAAAAGCGGGCGGAATAATATCTGCTTTTAGCACCCGCAATCGCCCTATAGTAACTTTTTTGTTTAGATCTGAGAGCAAGTTTTGCCAGCAAACAGTAGTTATTGGAACGCCACCGCCTCTCCAATACTTTACAATCATGTTTCAGAGAATGGAGCTCAGGCGAGAACCAGGGTTTGGAGGGGGACTCTCTAGCCAGACCTGGCGCGCGTGAGTGTGAAAGCGCAGTCACAGAATTGGAGATCCACTCCGTAAATCCCACCAAGTTCCCTTCCAGATCCTGCGAACAGATAGGCCGAGAGGAAGCCAAAGCACTATTAAACAGCAGGGGGTCAATTTTTCGAAAAACTGGTGGAATAATGGACCGCGTAGGCAGAATCTGCTGCGGGACTTCCCAAGAAAAGCAGATGAGAAAATGATCCGACCAAGAAACTGGGAGAGGCTGGTCCACCTGAATGGGAAAGTTAGAACAAATGGGGTCTAAAATATGGCCACCCTGATGCGTGGGGTAACAAACCCCTAGCGATGCTTTGGATTTTATTAATAGATTTACAGAATATGGATTGTGCAATTGTCTTGGGGTATTTCTTAAAATACCCAATGGAATATTTTGGAAGGTTTTTAAACTGCTTGACCTTAAAATCAGTCAGCTCAAAGTCTGATTTATTGAAATGGTTAGTATTTGTTTGTATTGAGATTTAGGGGCATATGCATCAAAAAATTACATTGCGATTACCAAATAGCGATTTTTACCGAATCGATATTTGGTGATTGCAAATATCAATGCATCAATAAATACGGAAGTTTGAAGCGAATCGCTAAAAATCGCAATCGCTATTAGCGATTCGAAAAATGCGACTCGCATTTTTGTGAATCCGCTATTAGAGAACCGCTAATAGCAAATCCGTGATTTAGATGCAGCATGATGACCTCACAACCAGGAATTGAGCAATCCCATGCTGTTACCTGTGTACTGAGAGTGAGGAGGAGGAGGCAGACTGCTGGAGCACAGCACAAGGAAGCCTGTTGGAACAGCTGAATCTGTGAAATACGTCAGCATGGCATCAGGAAACCCCGAGAAGGAGCTAGCACAGCGCAAAAGGAAGCTGAAGTTCAGTGAGAAGGAGTTGGAAATCCTCATAGAGGAAGTTGTGAAGAGCCATGAAAAACTGTTTGGCAAACAGTCACGGCAGGTCCCAGAGTCAGAAAAAAGGAAAATATGTCTGGGAATACAAACTAAAATCAGCGCAGAGGGGGTCACACAACACTCCATTCTGGATCTGCGCAAGCGGTGGTATGACCTGCGGAGCCGGGCGAAGGAAAAGGTAGCTGCAAGGCTAGCTGATGCAAAGAAGACTGGAGGAGGACCATCCACACAAACAGCTTTAGAGGACCTGGTGGAGTCTACCCTTCAGCCTGAAGCTGTTGTCAGAGTGACACAGATCGACACCTCTGCACCGCCCAGTACTTCCCAAGGTAAGATGCATGCAAATGACCATACATTGATAGATTTACAAAACATACTCCATCAGATCTGGCTTAGTGTAGCGAATACAACTCCATTCCACAATTTACCTGTAACACCCAAATGCATTATGGGAATAGCAGTCAGCAACTCCAATTGGAAAGGCAAGTGGAGAGCAAACCAGCATAGGTGCATACAAGTACGACAAGCAAGTTTAATATCTAGACACAGTGTGTGGATAAATAACTTTATTAAACAATACTATGCAAAATTAAATACATGTCCAAATATGCAAACTGCAATTCCACTGTTTAACATCACAGATGCACCTGCGCAGGAGTCAGATGGAAGTGAAGGCTATGACCCCCTGGAGACTCTGCCACAGTCAGAAGATTACATCGCAGTGTCCCCATCACCCACAACACCTGCACCCACAAGACTCAGGATCACAGTGGCACCACTAGCTGTGCTAGAAATGGAAGAGGAGAGCCAACCTGACCCTCCAACAGCACAGCCTGGGCATACACCCACATCAAGACCCCAAATCCGAATGCAACGTAGGAATGTCCACATCAGGAGGAGTAGGGCAAGGGCACAAATTAGAGCTGAGGAAGGAGACAGTTCAACGTCCTTTGGTAGGCTGGAGAACGCAATGTTGAAGGTACAGCGCCTGCAATGCAAACACATGCGTTCAATGCAGGCACAGCTTTCATCTTTGGCAAGCAACATGGGAGAGATGAGTGACAGCATTAAACAGCTCACAACAGCTGTGATGGAAGGACGGAGGGTAACAAATGAACACTTTAGTGACATGACACAAGCCCTCAAGGAGTTATGCAAGGTGATGCAGGAAGACCATGTGTCCCACCGCAAAAAACACCATCAATTCCTTGGCCACTTAGATGGCTAAACTAGGGCCATCAACCACCTGAGCACCACAACAGCACAACTGCCTAAATGTGTTGTAGACATGCAGGTTGAAATGACACATTGCTGTGGTGATGTGGCCAGGGCACTGATACAGGTCACCAATGCTGTGGAGCAATTGCAAACTACTTCAATTGTTGCCAGTAATGTCATGGGTGGAGGGGATAGTGAGGATGCCTCCAGCCTCGGTAGCAGGATGGCACCAGTGACCGAATGCAGAAGGCGCAGTACAAGGAGCGCTCTGTCATCAGAAGGCTTAATCAGGGATGTGACAGAGCACCCAGAAAGGGCAACGGGAGTGCATGGCTGCAGAAAATAGTGTGGCATTGAGCACAGGAATGTTATTTGGTAAGGTAACCATCATCAAAATTTGTCAGGGCTGATGTACAAGTTCCAATGCAAACTTATCCTGTTTTGTTCTGTCACAGTGCACATTTTCTTCTTGGTATGTGTGCATTAACACAACCTGAAGTCTTTTAGTTGACTAAATCACAATAGCACTGAAACAATGTAGTGTCTCGTATCGTATCATCATTACTCACCCTAAAAATAATAATGTGTTATTTCTGCACATCTCTGTCTTCCTTCTGCTGCACTCGATGTGCTTGCTGCTTGTTGAGGTTGTCCTGGCTCATCGTCTTCATGAGGTGCCGATTAGTCCAGGGGTATGCCTCTAGCAGTTGCAATGTTGTGCAACATGGCACAAGTGGTCACAATTTTACAACAAGTGTCTGGCCTGTACTGCAATGCCCCGCCAGTTGTATGTAGGCAGCGGAAGCGACTTTTCAGTAGGCCAAAGGTCCTCTCGATCACATTGTGCATTGATACGTGTGCTGAATTGTATCTCTGGTCGCTTAGTGTAGTCGGATTCAGGTATGGTGTCAGTATGAATGAGCGCACAGCATATGCACTGTCACCTATGGGGTTGAAGGCAATGGATTACTCACTGCTATGTCTCACAATGACCAGAGAATCAGCAAAACAGTGTAACATGTGTTTACCGAGCAGGTATCCTTTGCTAAATTCCCCACCAAGGAGACATGTATGTATGCCACTGTGTATGAAGATGTAGGAATCATGCATACTACCTGGGAATCTTGGCACTATGTCTGTGATGATTTTCTTTGCATTACATATGATTTGTATATTCTGTGAATGATATGACTTTCTATTCCTGTAAACGTACTCATTCACTGAGGAGGGACATATAGCTACATGCGTCCCATCAATGCAACCAATTACATGGGGGAAATGGGCTATCTAGTAAAAGTCAAATTTTGTTTTCTGCAATTCCTGTGGTGTTGAGGGAAATCTTATGTGGTGGTGTATCCTCAGCAACATAGCGTCCAGGAATGAAAACGCGATAGTGCACTTTGGGAAACCCCTCCTGCTGCAGCTATTACCCCATGGAAGCTACCTGAGGCTAGGAGGTGCAGTGAACATAGGACCTGCACATGGGTGGGGGTGGCATATATTCTGCGAGTCTGACGCTGCAGTAGTGGATCTAGTTCAGCTATCAGATCATAGATAATGGCAATCATAAAAATGCGTTCCTGTATCCTACTTCTTCTCTGAGCTGCTGCTTGTATCCTCATCCTCCTCGCCATGACGTACAGTGCAACCATTGTGAAACATTTTGGGGCTGTTTAAATAGTTTTCACCTGGTTAACACCTGATTTGTATTGGTGCTATTTTGCAAGTGCCAAATTGTGAATCCTAGCGTAATCCCAAATTGCGAATGTTTCATGCATAGGTTTGCAATTGCATAATAGCAAATTCGCAAATAAGAATTTGCTACTTCATGTTCGCAAAATAGGGAATCGCTAACTTAGCAATTTTCCGAGTTATTCTGCGAATTTCAATGATGAATTGCTTAGGGCCACTTTGCGATCGCAAACTGCCGAATTTTGAGGATCGCACTGTTTGCAATCGCAAAATAGCTTGATGCATGTGCCCCTTAGTTATCTAACCTTTAAATGATATTCTTTTGCTAAGCGATAGAGAAATGCTGATAATATTCAGTGGAAGTGGAAATGGGAGTTGATGTACACATGCACCAAACAACTCATGACAGCCTATTTGCAATATTTGACCAAACTTGCTTTTTAAAAAAAAAAAAAGTTTGCTCAAATTGGAAAGAACGGTTTTGCTTCAGGTTTTGGTCCTTGCTTTTAAAAATGCAACCACTTTGTCTGCTTTTCATTTTCAAGGTATTTCTTAAATATATAGATCATTTTAATTTTTTATTTTTAATGGGTTAATATGTTAATTTTGGCTAAGGTTGACTATTAAAATGTTTGGTTAAAAAGCTTAAATCCATTCATTGTTTAATATTGTTTAATATTATGGCTTTGCATAACTATTTAAAAGCAAACGAACAATTGTCAAACAAGAACTAATGTTAAACAACCCACATGAGTCAACTATATTGAGTGTACATTTGTGAATAACCATTTGCATTAATGGGTATAAGGTATTCTAATGGAAAACAGTAAGAAACATTTCCTTCTGTCCATGTAATAATTAAATTCTTTATGCACTCCATCCTCCTCGACCTATTTAATGGCAGCCTCAGCGTCAGTATGGACTCACGCAGTGGGTGTGCCGCTGTTTCACCGAAGGTAGGCCAAAGGAAAGCCTGTCGGTAGACTTCTGCACCTAGCCTTTCACATCACCAAACAGCTCCCCATGGCTACAAGATTGCCAGACAAGACAAACTTCACAAGCCCGAAGGTGGAATCGCCATCATCCACAAGAGCACCATTAGCTGCACCTACTCCACAGATACGCTATTCTACAACATAGAACACCTGTCCTTTTTGATCCATGTTACAGCCAACTTGAGAGTGCTGCACAGAGGTGACACTACACTCTGTCAAAGTGAGGAACTGCCGTAAAATTGATTTCCAAGTGAGTGTGTAAATTGAATTTGTATGCTTTTAAATACTGTTTTATTACTAGTACTATATTGTTTTTAAAACTACCAGAATCATAGAGAGGACCGCTGTCCTCTAGCTGCCATAGAGTCAGGGAAGGTGGGCGTTCTAGCAGTTTTCAGGCATGCCTATTTATGGCAGCAGCGGCATGGATGCGCCCGTCCGTGCCCAACTGGGGCCAGGAACCCTGCACAAACCTCCACAGAACATCCTAAACTCCTGAGGTACAACGCAGGTGAATTGCTGCAGCTTAGGCCGGCACTGGCCCCACAGTGCGCTCACTCTCTCAAGCCGGACAGTCTGACAGGAGTCGGGGAGGTCTGTCCCCAATGCAATTTTGCCCTAGATGGGCGTACTTATAACAAAGGCGTAAGGCTGAACACCCAAGGAGAGAACGCACAATGGAAAATGGGGCAAACCAACAGAAGGTCCCTCCCAGGGCACAAAGTTGAGATTGGGCTGCTAATAGAGGAAGAATTTCTTGATGTGCTGTTCATAACGGAGACCTGGCTCAAAGATAGCTCGACTCTTGATATTGTTATGACCCTCCCCAGGGCTACTGTATCAGTAGACGGGACCAGGTGGGATAGGAAGGAGGTGGGGTGGCCATCATTTATAGAGAAGAGTTTAGTTGCTCCATCACACCCCTGACAGTAACTAATTGTGACACTGTGCAATTCAGAATTGCACTTTCCCCCACCTGCTCATTCTCCAGAATTCTCATTTACAGGCCTCCAGGGCTGTGTAGCACATTTTTAGATGTTCTCCCTGATCTCATAGCCAGTACTATTGTTGGGAAAGGAGCTCACCTTGCTTGGTGACCTTGACATACACATTGATGAAAGCAATAACCCATCTGCCAGCAGACTCCTGCTAGATCTAGAAGCCTTGCAACTTAGCCAACTCATAGGCTCTGCCACACATGAGAAAGGGCACACTCTTGATCCTATTTTTTCCAATGACCCTAAAATCCAGGTGACCACACCCATCCCAGTTCCTTGGTCAGATCACCATTTTATTCCTTTTTTGACACACAAACACCTACACATACACCATCCACTGGCAGTCTGAATTCAGGCAGAAAATGGCCTAGGATCACACCTTAAAGTCCTCCATTCCCCTTCTAACAGAAGACCCTAATGAGGCCGACACACGGTGGTCAGACTGGATCAACTATGCGGTGGACCAATCTTTTCAGAAATCTAGACCAAGAGCTCATTGCAATTCTAAAAGAGCCTCATGGTTTAATAGTCAGTTAGCCTCCTTGAAAAAGAAGTGCAAGAAACTTGAGAAGAACTGGAGGAAAACCTATGCCCCAGACCTTAAAATTCTATATAAGAGATCTATTAGACACTACCATGATGAAATCAAGCAAGCCCAGGCTAAACACTACGTGGAGAAACTTAACATGTCATCCAACTCCCCCAAGGATTTATTTTAAATCATTGACAACGATAGAGCAAGGCATCCCTCCACTTCAATCCTCGAAGGAAAGATGTAATGTGCTAGCCACTTTCTTTAAAAATAAAGTAGATAACATCTACAACTCATTGCAAGCTAGCTCCACGGGTGGACCCGAAATGCGGAAGGGTAACCCTTGCAGGTCAGACCGGTATTCAGGAACAGACCAATCGGGTCTGTCAGTAGATCCGGTATTAAACAACTTTATGGCCTTGAATAAAGAAAACACTGGTCACCTCCTGAGGAACATCAAATCTGGCTCACCTCTAGATCCTGCTCACCCTCATATTCTACTCCAGGACGGGAAACCCATCCTTTCCACTATAACAGAGCTTCTCTCTCGATCTCTCAGCACTGGGATAGTTCCTAAGAAATGGAAACATGCCATTGTTAAACACCTGCTTAAGAAGTCCCACTTAGATCCCACAGTACCGGGGAATTTTCGCCCCATCTCATTGCTACCTATCCTGGGAAAAAATGTGGAAAAACACGTTAATCATACTATCTCACGGTTCCTGGAGGAGAACAATATCCTACGCAAGACTCAGATGGGCTTCCGTCTGGAACACAGTACGGAGTCTGCCCCCCTCGTGGTCACCAAGAAGCTTAAAGGGATACTTGACCAAGGGGGCTCCGCTGCAATTCTGCTCTTTGATCTAAGCGCTGCTTTTGATACCGCAGCCTAATATGCAGATTTAGGAAGATCGGCATCCAGGATAAAGCCCTTCAATGGCTTGTTTCCTTCTTAAGCGATAGATTCTTTCAGTTCATGGAAGCCACTATCTTATCAGACACGCTACCAGAACCATGCGGAGTCCATCAGGGCTCGGCGCTCAGTCCCACTCGGTTTAACATATATATGCGTTCACTGGCGGAAATAATTCAGGAGTTTGGGCTGTCAATTGTGTCGTATGCCGATGACACACAACTAGTAGTTTCAGTGTCTGAGGAGTCTAACTCTAACCACCTTCAACTGGTGCCATGCATGGAAAAGGTGGCCAGCTGGATGGCCAGCTGCAGCCTAACGCTGAATGGCGATAAAACAGAGCTGATGTCCTGGGAAACTGTCCTGGGCCTTGGGCCAGGATTAGCTGGCCAGAAGACTGGGGCATACCTCCCGTCCCCAAACATTCAATAAAGAATCTGGGGATGTTGCTGGACCACAACCTATCTATGGAAACTCAAGCAAAAAAACTGTCAGCAACATGCTTTGGTATACTTCGAATGATCCACAAGGTCATCGCTCTTATCCCAGAACAGGCATGGAGAACGGTGATCCAGGCCCTGATGGTCTCATGCCTGATCTATGGCAACTCCCTGTATCTGGGTGCCCCAAAATATGTGGTCAACAGATTGCAGGTCGCGCAAAATGCAGTGGCTAGGTTACTTTTAAAAATACCAAGACAGGAGTCAGTCTGAGCTTCCCTGAAACAGCTTCACTGGCTGCCTATTCAATCCAGGATCAGATTCAAAGCCCTCTGCCTGGCTCATAAAGCTATGAATGGCAGGGGCCCAGATCTGCCTCAGACACTCATCTCCGCATATGCCCCCAAAAGGCCCCTTAGCTCATCTTCAGACTTCCTCATGAAAACGTTGAGGATAAGGAGATCGAGATGGGGAGGAAGATCCTTCTCATACCTGGTCCCAAAGATCTGGAACTCAATGACCAGGGAAATGAGAATGCTGAAAGATGAACGGAGTTTCAGAAAAAAACTTAAGACATGGCTGTTCCCATGAGGACTCTTTTTTTCCTCACCACCTCTGGCTCCTCTCCTCAGCACTGGGAAGCCCCTGGGCAGCCATGCGCTTTACAAATCCCCCAAACATAAACATAAACTTCATTCTAAGCGGCACTCTCATCTACAGACTACTGGGAAAATGCACTAGCTTCACTGACACTATCACAGACTTCGTTGCATCACTCGCCCTCAACACTAGCAATTAATCCTAGTAGGAGACCTGAACTTTCCCCTGAAAGACCAGGCTGACCCCAACTCAAAAGTAATCATCGAATACCTTTGAAACCTGGGCCCCACCCAACAAGTAAAGGGACCTACCCACATCGCTGGACATCTCCTTGACCTATTTTCACCACCTTTGACAACACTTGAGTCACCAAGCCCACACCAGTCTCCAGGACAGACCATGCCCTCATCCTGTTCAACATCTCCGTTTCAGTCCAATGCACATGAACCACTGCCAGACCAGCCTGCTGAAACTGGAACTGCATCACTGAAAAGGACTAGAACACTGCTTTCAACAACCACCAACCTGAACACAGCAAAAGCCTCCACAAATCCATCAAGAGTTTCAACAATTGGATCACCTCCTAGGCTGCCTCTCCGACTTCCCCTTCAAAAACAGCAATTCTCCAAGATCTTGAGCCGATGCCATAGCTATACGGAGGAAGCCAGACTGATGAAATGCCACTGCAAACTTTGAACTTTGAACTTCGCCCACGCTCCAGCCCCAGCCCCTGCCCCTCTTTATTGAGCTCTATTGAGCTTGAATTTGGATAATGGTATCTGCACCGGTACCTGCAAGATGGGCAGAGGAGAGGAGACCCGTTTGAGAGTGGAGAAGAGTCCTCCTTCTGTATTGAATTGGTACTTGACCCTGCATATACAGGCAAGAGAGAGGCTCCTCGGTCCGGTTCTGAAGTGTTGCCTTTGTTGGGGCCACTGCTGTTGGTGCTTGCTCCTAACCTCCCTACCCAGCCTGTTAAGAAGGCGTGAGTCTGAGTAAGGAGGGTGTAGTGTCCCTCTGTGGAGTATTGCCTAGGCCCCCCTGCGGAGATGGCCCAGTTAGGTCTGGGTGCGGTTTGCGGGTTGACCTGGTGCGCTCTGCTCAGCCTGCTCAGCCTTGGACAGTGTACTTGCATACTTGACTAGCCTTCCTAAGGTAAAGAGGAGGAGAAGGCACACACAGAAAAGGAACCTTGCATGTATTGGGAATTAAAGACGGCACATATTTTCCTGGACCAACAACCATCTAGGACCTCGGAGATAATGACACAGAGGAGTAGCGGCAAGGGGTGTGACTGCCGAGAAGGATAGAAAGATATCGGCGGTTGACCGCACCGGAGGTTAAAAACGAAAAGACCCGGGTGTGTCACAGGCGACTTTGAATGCGGCAAACCCAGAGGCTATAAGGGAAATGCCACCAAAAGGGAAATCACGCAGGGTTAAAAAGGGACCGAAAGTTGTTGGACTAAGAAAGTGCAAAAAGGACCAATACCAAAAGTCATTAGAGAATACTGTCATTGATCCCCTAGAAGAAATGTCGACAGCTAGTAGGCAAGATACATTGTTACTCCCCGCAGAAGAAGCGAGTGGGACTTCCCTGGGGCAATCTATAAAACAAATTGTGGGAAAATACTTTAACCCCTTGACCGCGATCGGAATTCCGCTCGTGTGCTGGACATTCCGATCGCGGGTGAGGTCGTGACGAGCTCAGCTCGTCATGCGCACAGCGCTACCGCGCAGCATGACGAGCTGAGCTCGTCACGCGCATCGAAGGGGTTAAAAAGAAATTTGATGTTTGTGATCATTCCTCTGTGTCGGGGGGAACTCAAGAAAAAGACCGTAATGATAGCCTAAGGATTGCAACGAGTGTAACAACTGACTCTCTACTACCAGACTTGGACCTGGGAGAACAAGGGGGGGGAGATGAAGGGGGGCTGTTCTTATTGGAACCTAGGTTATCTTCATCACCCCGCCTTTTCCGTAGCAACATTGATAGCCCCATGGTAGATAAAGAAGAGTTACAACAAGCAGCTATTAGGCAGGGGAGGAAGGGAACCAATACTTTCCAGCAAGGCCCTATCCCCCCTGATACTACACAGTCGTCCTTGGCACTCAATATGACAGCTACCTCGGCCTCATCATTACTAGAGGTGATGTTTTTAATGCAAAAGACCCTTCAGGCAATACTAGAAGCTCTAGTTGAGAATAACGGACAAGAGAAAACCGATAAAACCCAATTACAGCAGATCGCAGAGGAGTTAATTTTTTTTTACAGCTGTCTGCCTACTATAGTACGACCAGTAATAGAGAAGAGAGATCAGGAGGTATATGTGAACCTACACAGACCGAAAATCCCCCAACTATATATATATCTCAAAGTGCCCTATGTTGGTATTAAAGAGGAGGTCCTATGGGAGATTTAAGAGGTATATACCCGAGCACAAGATTAGAAGGATCCCACAGAAAATGTCGTCAAAAATAAGGGGTTTTACAACCAAGTCGGAGTAAAGGGCAGGGAGTGGTGATACCAGATCAAGCGAGGCGATTAATAGATGGAACTAGAAGTAAAAAAGGACCAAGGGGGAATTTAAATAGAAAAGATATAAGAACCATGAAGAGGATGAACACCTTGTGTGGAAGTATGCAATCCCAAGGCCTTGTAGCACAGAGGAAAAAGGAAAGAAGGGAGAGCAGGGCGGGTGGTGAGCCGCCCGGCATAAGAATAAGGGGAGAGCCCTCTCCAGATAAGAGTCTGCCCAAAGCCAGAGATCGTAACTATAGACAGGAGGAGTAATAGGGAGTATAATAACAGAGATGGCCTATGGGTGTTTATGGAACCATGGGGGCGAAGGTTAGGGAGAAAGCGGCAAAGGAAAATAAAACCCCTAAATCGCTCAAACCTACTACAAATACTGGTTAAATGTCCCACACTGGGTGAAGTCACATCTGATGATATAAGGCAAATAGGTTTTGTAACCAATTTGGAAGGAAATGAGGTAACAAAGGTCCTCTTCTATTCGGAATTTGTAAAGCAGATGGTGGTAAGGGCAGAGGGAGAATTGGAAAAGGAAGGGATAAGCCTGGTGCATGATAGCGAATTGGCTATAGAAGGGAGTAACCCTGGGAACTTTGGGACCCTCACCTACCACGCAGGACTACGTCCGGAGCAAATACAGTATGATATACTAGGTGCCCAGCATAGAAGAATCAGTACTGATAAAAATCAGGGAGGGATAACAGTAAACAATAGCAAATGCTGTAAAGGGTCCAGTGCTGAGCATTCGATTTGAACCACTATTTGAATCCTCAATAAGTTGGGATGATAATAGGATTGAAGGGTTGAGTGAGCTGGATTAGGAATCGGGGTCCTCGCACAGCCTACGGATATTGTCGTGGAATATAGGGAGACAGTTATCCCAAGACACCTTTAGAGAAATGCTGGGTAGTTATGAAATATTGTGTTTTCAGGAGTCCTGGTTGTGCGAGGTACCCGAACCAATAGATGGCTTTTTTATGCTTACCAAAGAGGCAGTACAAATTAATTTAGGGCGCCCCTCGGGGGGCTGATTACGTTGGTATCATCAAAAATAGCCAATAAAGTAACCAAGTTAAAAGTGAAATGTAGGTGGCTATTGGCTAGTCAGGTAGAGCTCTATAGTGGTACGTGGGCAAGAAGACAAATAATAGTGATTAATATATACATCCAGCCAGGAGCTATACCAGACTATGAAGAGCAATTGGGATTGCTAGAGGAAGATCTGGAGTTCATCTGTATACCAAAAGCATCACAACTGATAATGACCCTAGGAAACTTTAATCACAAACTGGACCCTTCCCCTAGCGATAAACTGTTTAAAGACCTATTAACCACGGCAGAGGTACCTCCAGCAACTTTTGCTGGAACAGGTAGCTCTGCACGAGACAAATACCTAGCAAAGTTTCTCGGATCCATAGGGCTATTTTGTGCCAACGGACGGGCGAACACCGACCGCCCCGCAAGAAAGACCTTTCGCATAGGGAATCAGAATTGCCCAATTGATTATGCTTTTATAAATGCTTGGTATTTTAAGGAAGTAGAACGATTTGAGGTATTGCAGAGCGAAGGCAGCGACCATTGGCCTCTACAATTATTAAGATAGAACAAGAGTCGGAAAGAGAAAGAGTGGTCCCTTTACAGATAGAACACCCTAGACGCATAACCACCCGTATAACCGAGGACAGCCTGAAATTGGTTAATAATCTGATAATTGATTATACGTCTGTTGGTAATTTGGAGCAAAGAGATAAAATTCTAACATGGTACGTTCAGGTAATTGAGCAGGTGGTAAATTGTCTAAGGATACAAGCAAAATCAGAGCACGCACCCAAGGAAAAAGAGAGAACAAATGGTTGGTTTAATAATGAGTGTAGGAATTTAAAGTTGAGGGTACGAAAATGGGAAGGACAGCTAAGAAAAAGACAGGACAAGGAAACAATGGAGAGCCTCCGATTGGCAAAACTTGTGTATAAAAATAAGTTGAGAGAAAGGAAGATAGAATATATGTCAAAAATTGGCAAACAATGTTAGAAGTGATAAACACATAGAATATAAGATTATTTTGGCGAATGGTAAAAGAGGGAAACGTACAAGGGGAAATGCGGTGTTTAGTGGGAGAAGATGATTGGGTTAACCATCTGAGTAATTTGTATAATGGTAAGAGGATGAAGAAGACCTTGGAAATAAGGTCTAAGGATGTAGAAAATTTAAAGCCGTATTTCTCTTTTCAAAATATAAAAGAAACCATCCGATCTTTCAAATTAACTAAAGCCGCAGGGCCAGATAACCTACCAGCAATTATATTACAAAATAATACTGACTGGTGGGCAAGCTTTTTAAATGTGACCTTCGAAAATATTTTAACCTCTGGGATCCTCCCAGAAAGTTGGAAGGGGGCCATTGTCAGACCAATTTATAAAAAGGAGGACGCCACACTGCCCCAGAACTATCGCCTTATAAGCCTGCTGGATGTGGGGGAGAAAGTTTTCTCTAAGATATTGTTAGGCATATTGAAGTCCTGGGCAGAACAGTACAATTTGATACCAATAGAGCAAGGTGGGTTCAAGGAGGGCCACTCAACCATAGACCATTGCCTTAGTCTAAGGGCAATGGCAAAAAAGGCAATGGAAGTGCGAAGCAATCTGTTTTGCTGTTTTGTTGATTTCCGAGCCGGTTTCGACTCAGTAGATCGTAATCTACTGTGGACTATGCTGGCAAAGCTCGGAATCAACAAGGCAGTACTTTCATTAATTCAGGAAATGCATTCACTGAACTGGGCCAGGGTAATTTTGGATACCCTCGGAACCTTATCTAAGAAAATTCAGATAAAGAATGGACTGCGGCAGGGTTGTGTTTTGGCTCCACTGTTATTCTCTTTGTTCCTCTCTGATTTACCAAACATATTAAATAAGGCTGGTGGATTAAGCCCTAAGATGGGGGGGACCCATATATCATGTCTACTATACGCTGAGGATTTAGGGGCCGATTCCGATTCAGGCCGGAAATCACTCCGACCGAGCCGGACCCGGAGAGATTTCCGACCGAATCGGACCCGAGCAGCCCGACCGAACGAGTACGATGCGTACGCATGCTATCGGACTCGATTCGGTCGGACTCCCATTGAAGTCAATGGGAGCCGGTCGTACAACGCGTACACGGGCTACCATTGACTGAATGGGTGCGACTCGAACAAGGACGCCCCCTACAGCGGGTACGCGTCAAAGCGACTCGCGCCGTACATGCACAGGCCTGTGTGCGACTCGCGCGGCTACGCATACAGGGGGTCCGACACGGACCCCCAAAGTCCGGCTCCGACTGCTCTTTGGAACCGGACGGTGCAAGTCGGTCGGACTGCTCGAGGCGCGCATCGTACTTGCTCGGTCGGGGAACGTCTCCATTGCGCGGTGCAAGTCGTGTCCGTGCGAGTCGGTCGGAGTGGTTGGGTCCCGCGAACGAGTCGGTCGGCGATTTCGCGTGCGCTCGCATCGTACTCGCTCGCTCGGACGCACGTTCGAATCGGTCGGGAAAGAGGGCTCCGAATCGGATCCGGTAAAGCCGAATCCGATTCGGTGCCCTACCGTCCGAGATCGGAATCGGCCCCACAGTGATAACAGACATGACAGAATTGGGTTTGCAAAAAAAACTGGACACTTTTCATGACTATTGTTTAAAAAACGCCTCACGGTTAATTTAGAAAAGACTAAAATAATGGTGCTGGGTAAAAGAAAGAGTTCTTTTATTGGAAACTGGGAGAGATCAGAGTCGAAGAAGTGGACAAATATAAATATTTGGGTATGTGGTTCGACAGTAAGTTAAATTGGAGGGATCACATACAGTCATTAAAATCAAAGGCTCTCTCTTCAGTATGGGGCCTTAAACAATTTAAGCAGAAGTATGGAGGCCCTTCCCTGCGGCCAATTCTATCAGCTTTTAATGCAATGGTCCGCCCACAATTCCAATACGGTGCAGAGGTTTTATTCTTAGGTGGCAAATTGGATTGGAATTTAGAAGAGGGTAAATACGTGAAACAGCTCCTTGCTCTCCCTCCGTCAACTATGATACAGGCTGTGAGAGTGGAATGTTAACTTACAGCCTGGAATTTTCGGGGAATGCAAGCATCATTGAACTTCTGGCAGAGAATGAATAGAGATAGGTCCCCCAAAATATCAAACCTTTGTAAAAGAGAAATAGAGGAAAGTGAACTGAATTGGGCGACCGAAGCGAGACATAAGTTAGACAAGTTATGTGCTAAATTGTCCTTAGAACCAGATCAATGGAAATCAGGGCAGCAGATTCCCAAGCAGGTGCTACGTGCTATTATTAACGCTAAGGCCCGAGAAGAAGACTTATGTTACTTGAGAAGCAAATCGTCCACCCAGTTCTTGGTAAACGGGTGGACTAACGATCATATGTTCCTCTATATCGAGGCCATGCCTAACCCGAAGCTTAGAAATACAATATTGAAATTTCGAGTTGGCCTGAACCCATGTAACTCTGATTGGAAGATAAAATCTGCAATGACGAACGAACAGGGTCTGTGCACATGTGGATTACAAGTAAAATGCATTGGCCCACATATTTTGATGGATTGTTTGTGGTTCCTAAAAGAACGGAAAGAATTTTTAAAATCTCTTTTTATTGTTTATAAAACTGGAAGTAGGGATCAAGCAGTTAGTCTATTGATAAACATGAGATTTCTAAATGAGACATGTGCATTAGGAAGATTTTTAATTGCAATACAGGAGTCGCTGAATGAATTGGTAATATAATTTGAAATGGGTATGGGGTAGAAAAACGTCTTTACCCATGACCTGAGAACACTGTTGAACCCTGGAAGTCCATATGGATGTATAAATGTATATTTAATGTATATGTGACCCTTTTCTTATTTGGCGATGAATTAAGAGTTCTTTTATAGAGTGGCATAGCTCCCACTGTATCTTTTATTAGGATTTTATTGAGTTTTATACAGTTTCTATGGTTGCACTGTTTGTATAATTGGCTTTTTAACTGTATGTTGTATTGTGGCATTTTTTTATGGCTATATTCGCCAAATAAAAAATATATATTAACAACAACAACAACCTATTTTCACCACCTTTGACAACACTTGAGTCACCAAGCCCACACCAGTCTCCAGGACAGACCATGCCCTCATCCTGTTCAACATCTCCGTTTCAGTTCAATGCACATGAACCACTGCCAGACCAGCCTGCTGAAACTGGAACTGCATCACTGAAAAGGACTGGAACACTGCTTTCAACAACCACCAACCTGAACATAGCAAAAGCCTCCACAAATCCATCAAGAGTTTCAACAATTGGATCACCTCCTAGGCTGACTCTCCGACTTCCCCTTCAAAAACAGCAATTCTCCAAGATCTTGAGCCGATGCCAGTAGCTACACGGAGGAACCCAGACTGATGAAATGCCACTGCAAACAACTGGAGCATAAATTCAGATAAAGCCATGATAATGTAGAGAGGAGTACGTTCAAATCCTCCCTGAGACGCTCCCACCAAATGATCTGGACCACCAAACGTGCCACTCTGGCAGACCGCATCAGTGCCAGCACCAATAGTAACAAAGAAATCTTCACCATTATAAAAGATTTAACCTCACCAGCAGCCGCCTCCAACTTGATAACCCCCTCGCAAGACCTCTGCAACAATCTCTCTCAGTTCTTCAGCAAAAAAATCAAAGCTATTTACAGCAACTTCAACCGGCAACAGAGCCTGACAGACCTCACCAATGACTCCTGGTCTTATCCAGAGAACCAATGCTAACCACATGACCCATCATCACCCCAGAAGAGGCCGCCAGCAGCGCTGTGAAGTCTGTTCACTCAGAGACCGCATCAGACTCCTTCCCACACCATGTCTGCTCCAGAGCATTGCTACTCATCAGCATCATGCCCACACCCCTTCTGAATACCTCACCATGTTCTGTGACCTTCCCAGATGCTTGGAAACATGCACAGAAACTGCCTGCATTGCCGCCAAGGATGACGTCCGCATGACTCTGGACAGAGGAGGCACAGTGGCCCTCATCCTCCGGGACCTCTCCGCAGCATTTGAGCAATTTGATCCCATCCTCATCTAATGCCTACAAAACATTGGAATTCAAGGACACACACTCCGATGGATCTGCTCCTTCCTGACTAGAAGGACCCAGTCAGTCAGCCTGGCACAGTACACCTCGGATGCCTGTGGCCTCATCTGTGGAGTTCCACGTAGATCCTCCCTGAGCCCGAACCTCTTCAATGCATACATGCTCTCTCTAGCCCACATCAACCACTATCACAACATCAACGTCCTCTCCTGTACCAACAACATGCAACTCTGTCACTCCCTTATGGCAAGATGCCCCGTACCCAAATCAGGTTCAATGACTACATGAATGAAATTGCCCACTGGATGAAGACCAACTGTCTGAAGCTTAATACTGACAAGACCGAAATCATGATCTTCAGAAGGAGTACTTCACTGTGGGGCTCCACCTGGGGAATAGCAGAGCTAGGACTGATACTCGCCCCCACAACCCAAGCTAAGATTCTAAGGATCATCATAGATAGCAAACAATGACTGACCAAGTCAATGCCGCCGCCACCACCTCATGCTTCCATACACTGAAGATTTTTGGGGAAGATTTTCAAATGGCTCCCAATCAACACCCGGAAAACCATCACGCACTCCCTAGTCACAAGGAAGCTGGCTGACATAAACACCTTCTGTGCCGGGATCAACAAAAACCTCATCAGAAAGCTGCAGACCATTCAGAACTCAGCGGCCAATGTAACTCTCAACCTCTCATGCCGCAGTGACATTACACCACACCTGAAGGAGCTCCAATGGCTCTTTGTACACAAATGAGCACATTTCAAACTCCTCACTCAAACTTTCAAGACATCACCTAACACTGGCCCTGCATGCCTCCACAATTTACTCTGACACTTCTCTTTGTCCACACACCTTCTTGCACACATCCTACGCATAAGGAAAGCAGATCTGGTGGTCGAGCCTTCTCCTACATCGTTCCTAAAGCATAGAACAACCTGCAGATACAAATAATATCCTTCTTCTCACTTCTTGAATTCTGCAAGAAGCTGAAGACCTGACTTTTCAATTAGACCCACTAGGCCCTAGGTTTGTCTAAACTCACACCTGCTGAGTGCCAAGATACCCTCCTGAGTGATAGTGTGATCTACAAATCTGCATAAGATAAAATAACATAACAGTGTGCTTGATAATGCTGTTCCATTCGGAGTGCAAGCTGACTTTCCAAACTTTGTGATTTGCCAGAGGGCTGCATGCTGCTTCAGGCTTCACCAATTCTTGTGGAAGTCTTCAGAGCCCCCTCAAACATTAGTGTGCAGGGTACCCGTGTGTAAACACTGTATTTGCCACGGTCCCCTTTTTGGATAGGGGACTCCACTGAGTCACCCTTAGACGTCATTTTCCATGTGCCTGCTTTTTTAATACGATCATGAACATGAGAAAAGGTGGATATTTAAATGGTCCTCTGCTCCTATGCATTTGAGGTTAGGTCGGATGGCAGAGAGGGCGATTTGCACAGGGTACAATAAAAAGGCTCCATACCTAACCTGCTCTGAAAATCTCGGTTCTGTCTACTTATGCAATCCATTGCTAATTTCAAGAAACTAGCCATAAGGTATAAAGCCTACTGGGGTAGCTATTCCATCATAATAGTTTGCCTGCCCCGTATAGCCCTATTAGAAACTTGAGGTCCAGCTACATATTATTGACCAGCTAGTATTAGAGGAGAAAAAGAGAGTCAAGCATTTCTGAGTTCTGAGACCACTGCCCGTAATGGCCCACTAGGCACCTCCATTCCAGAAACAATCTCAAAACTTAATATTTTAGCAAGTCATC
The DNA here is from genome assembly GCA_963921515.1 of Calotriton arnoldi. NCBI lineage: Eukaryota > Metazoa > Chordata > Amphibia > Caudata > Salamandridae > Calotriton > Calotriton arnoldi. The sequence continues at coordinate 116,000 of CAWUFW010019187.1, forward strand.
AGAACATAATCTGTCATTTAAGTACTGGTCACTTCTCAGTGGATTAAATGTTTCTCACTGCAGCGACTTCACACAATTTGATGATAAGTTGCCTGTTGTGATCATCTCTTCACTATAAACCAAGGGCCATATTTATGGCCAAATCACGCAGCGCAGTGCAGCAAGTCACCTTGCTGTGCTGCACTGTGTGACAGGGAAAGGACAGGAATGCACCATATTTAAGTCAATGCAGCACATTCCTAACTTTTACCCTGCACTGGCGCCCTTTTGGCTGCTTAGCGCCACCGCAGGCACCCTTGCACCATGGTGCAAGGGAGCCTGCATTGTAAGGAGGATTTGTTTTGCGTAGGAAGGGGCACCTTCCTGTTTGGCATTTTCCTCTTTCTATGTGTGCTGCAGAATGCAGAATGCAGCACACATAGAAAGAGGAAAAATCGAGGAGAAATATGTTTATTATCACCTGGGGAGGCGTAGGTTTTTGGCACATTCCCAGGTCTACCATCTCGATAAACTTGCATTTGTCAAGCTTGTGTTTATCTCTCATTTTCATCATACATGAGGGTTGTTTCGGCTGTGCCCCTTAATTACCCTTGTTACACAGTAATTACTTCACACATCCTCTCTAGCCTTATACTCACATTCCCAAGCACATGACATATGATTGAGCAATGAACAATGTATGTTAGTTTGATGTTTCCAGATGTTTTCTAAACCAGCATGAGCAGAGATTCTACATGAAGCCAGTGGATGACACATATCCCAATGTTGCCAGGTGTTCCAACAAAATATCATGAAAAGAATATCATGAGACACAAATATTGTGTCTTAAATATTGTGGGTCAGAAAATCGTAGGATCCTTTTAATATTGTTGTTACAAATATTTTTGTGTGTTTTATGATTTGTTTAAGTATTTAGTGGGTTTTTTGTTTTAATATATCGTGCTTGTTTTAAAAATAAAATTGGGATATAAAAATAATAAGAGTGGGATGCTGGGATTATAGGGGAATATGGTGGGGAGTAAGTATTATTTTTCTCTAATTTTGTTAAGTTTATAATCGATAGAAATTTAAAAAAATCTTTACTGGTTTTATACATGCAATATATCAGATGGAATACAATGCAAGGAACATCGGCTATTCACTTTTACTTTCACATTTGCAATTAGGAGCCGCTAACGATAGATCAAAACAATATGTGGACCACCATTTGAGAATACAGTGGAGGGGTGCAACTACAGTCCAGGAGTAATCTTCGCCCGCAACTCCATTCACATAATTATTGCCAGCTGGTAGTAATTCTAATTGAGAGTCACCCTGTAAATACTATCACCATCAGTCTCCTGCATGCCAGTAACACTGTGAAATGGATAAACATATGTTCATTTCATTTTTTTAATTACTGGCTCCTATACTCATCAGGCAGGCTTGTGGGTTAATATGCAGGTCCATCTGGAACTCCATTCTATAGCAATTGGCTGGCTGCAACCAGTGTGCATGCACCCTGGTGCAGTCCCACGTCATATGAAAATACCTGGCCACCACCTGGCAGTATATAAGACACTCTTGCACTCTAATGGGATCTACTTTATGTAGCAAGGCTGGGGTGACATGTTCTATGTATAAAGTTAAAGTGGATCAGTCGAAATCGAGCATAACTAGTAATGGTGCGGTGGAAAGCCAGGGCACCATTCCAATGGGCATCGGTGAAATCCTGGGCACTATTGTTTCTCATTTTGCACTAGACTTGAAAGGAGAGTTCTGGATATCCGCCCTTTGGGCTGTATATATCAGAGTTAGGATTCCTCGGTCACTATCTGTGTGAAGCAGTAGCTTCAGCTTATGGGACACTTGGGGGCTGTGGGTTACCATTCCCCACACTTTCTGAACTGTGTGTAGTAGTGTAGATATTAACACTGTCCCAAATCGAACTGTGCCATGGTTAAGAAACTAATTACCAAAAAAAAACGACATTTGACTCTCGGGTGTGAGACTGCTAATAGGAACCAAAAGCTACTGCTCCATAGTAGGAAGAGGACCTATACGACGAACAATTACTCCTCCCTCCAGACTGTAGCAGCGGTACAACAGCAGTGGAACAGGAGAAATACTTTCCCTGTATTAAAACAGGACATAATGTTCGCATTCACTCAAAAGTGATACTTAGGAGAACAATGAAACAATATTCTCCCGAGTCGTGGTGAGGTTATGGTCATATTGAAAAAGCCATAGGCCACAGATTATTATTTTCATACATCGGATACACATCACCAAGAGGGATCATACACTCTGTTAGTACTCCGAGGAGGGAGAAAAAAAATCCCTTATCTTTGTGTCCTGCGGAAGGTTGTTTTTAAATAAAGTGATTTAGCACTGAAACGCGTCGACGCTGAGCACTTCTGAATCCAACCACGAGGAATCACTGGAATGAATAGATTTTAATATTCACCAGGATACGAATTTGATGTAGATTGTTGGATCAGTCAATGCAACAGCTTTCTTAGAACTGTGCAAAAGGGTTCCCCGTTAGGATTTGTTCCCTTCTGGTTTGTCATTGTGTATATTTTTCGTGTTTTTAAAAATATTTGCACATATTGTTTTTATTATATACTGTATGCTATATATGAATTTTATATCTTTTTTATATGCCTTTGATCACCAAAAGTGTATTGTGATACAATGTGTCTTTTTAAGAAATTAAATAATCCTTTGATGCTACATCATGATTTTGGTGGGACATCAGTCTGTGGGGTTGGTCTTACCCGATCTCAATTAGTAGTTTATGTATTGTGTAGATCTAGTGTGTGTGAGTTAGAGAGTGTCTGATATCTGGTTTCCAAGGGGAAGTCACATTTTCTCTACTGTTTAGTAGTGCCCTGTTCCCCTTGGTAGTGGGGCCACCTCTCTAGTTTAATAATGTACATGAGAGTAACCAGCTTTTGAAACTGTGGCCCGAAGTTCATAGTGGTCATTGTCGCTAACAGATATCACCAGCCAAGCATGTCAAATGCTTTCACTGTGTCCAACAATACCAAGGCAAAGTCGTCCCCGCTGTCCTCTACTGCGCTCATCACATGTATCAGTCACCGAATATTCTATACACTTGACAGGCCATAGGATCCTTACCATTCTTGGGTAATATTATAATAGTCACCTCTCGGTGGCAGCCGAATAAAGAGGATTCTGATTCTAGTCACCTCTCTCTAGTTTTGGGAAGCACCCCTCACTCCAGCGCCTCGTTGTACAACGCCAGATTTTTTTCCGACAGTATCTTCACAAAAGTCTGATACCACTCTGCTGGAAGGCCATCCAGCCCTGGGGAGTTGGATGTATTTAAATCTTCTTGTTGCTGCCTTAACCTCAGCTTTTGTGATTGGTGCCTCAAGTAATTCCTGCTGTGCCTGTATGAGCCTACGGAACGTTTGTGTTTGCAATACTAGAAATGTGTCTTCCTCTTGATGGAGTGGTGGCTGTGTATAAAGTGCCTTGTAGTTTGAATAGAATGTATCATTAATTTGGCATTGTGTATTCACCATGTCCCTCTGTTCATTTAGCACAGCTGTGATTGTTCCCAAAACTCTGTCACGACCCAAGAGCCATGCTAGCAGTCTCATGGGCCTGTCCCCCTCCCGGTGAAGCAATTATCAGTAACATATGTTATGTAGAAACTCTTTATTCTGCTATGTGACATAGGATCCCCCCCCCAATTCCTGTTCTTGCCTATTAGTCTCAGCTCTCTCGATCGTGCTAATTTGCACTGCTTTGAGCCTCCGATCAGGAATATTATTGTTCTTATCTAGTGCCCGTCTGGTAGAGGTAACCAGAGATGTCACCAAGCCTCTCATAACCACCTTCAATTGCTGCCCATTAAGTGCCCCTATCTGTGGCAGTGTTATAATTCTGTCTAAAATATTGTGTTATTTTATCGTGCAGCATGGGGCATATGCCGCATCCTGCAGGATTATCACTACCAATCACCAGAGGGTATCCGGGCCCGGTAGCCCTGAAATTTATATATGAAAGTCTGTGAGGAATGATCTGAAAGGACCCTGCTAGTGTAGAGCACATTTCCAATTTTTTGGGAGTCCTCTCTGGTCGTTAAAATGTAATCCAGTCTGGAGCATGTGTGTGCTGCCCCAGTGTAATGCAAGTATAACTGGTCCAAGGGATGCTGAGCCCGCCACACTTCTACCAAGTCTAACATCACAAGGAGATGGCACAGGGAGTCCTTTATTTTTACTTTATGTGTCATAGATTGTGGCATGTGATCCAGTGTGCCACGAGGACAATATTGCAAGTCTCCCAGCCAAATCTTCAGGGTTCCCAGGTAGTTAGGTACTATGAGGCCAAGACGTGGAAAAAAAATCTGCATCATCGATATTGAGAAGATAGAGACCCACCAGCATCGTGTCGCGACCACTGATGTTACCATTTAGTACAGCATATCGCTCCTCGGTGTCACCCTCCATGGAAATGACCTTGAATGGTGTCTGGGGTGCAACCCAGATCCCAACTCCCCTGGCGTGTGCACTGTAGTGTGCATGACAGAACATCCCCTTCCATTTATGTCTCACTTATTTCACTTGCTCCACCAGTAAATATGTCTCTTGGAGACGGGCCACCTGTATCCCCGCCCCACTCAAATAAGCTCCTACTCTGGCTCATTTCATATAGCTATTTAGAACCTGGAAATCCAGATGATCATTTTAAGCTGGTTTCCCATATCTGATACCCAGTCTGGTCCACTCCCCACCTGTAATACCAGATGGAACGCGGTGCGTGCGCTCAATGGAGAAATAGTTCATAAATCCTCTCGGCATCAATAATATTGTAACCCATTCTTCCAGGTAGAGATCCAGGCACTCCCTCCCTGTTCTCTCTGGGAGACCCACTAAGCAAATGTTTTTGTGGCGGGATCTACCCTCTGCATCTTCCACCCTGGACTCCAAGAACTTTTTGCCCTGACTCAGATCATCTATGTCTTGCCTTAGAGCTGTCTTGGTCTTGTGTATCTCCTCCGCTTTGCCCTCCACCAATGAGACCCTGTCTGTCAACTTACATAGGTCTGTCCCACTAATCCCAGGTCCACTGCCACCATGTCCACCCTTGTTTACAGTGACAATCCTGTGTTCTCTATAGCCTGAAGCATATCCTTCCATGAGGGTGGTGCCTGGGCCCACTTCTCAGCAGGCAGATCTGTGCCCACAGGGGTGAACGACTTGGCGCATTTGTCCATGCTCGCCTGGGTGGTCATGGAGCATTGTTGCCTGTCCTTTCCCATGTTACATTCTCACAAGGGTGATGCACAGGGCAGGGCAGATTACTGTGGGGGTGCCCGAGTAGAATCTAGCCAACTGGTGTCTGGACAGGTGGGCCCCCTCACAAGTCAGCAAAACTCAAAGTTCTGTCCCCACACCGCATTCCCACAATGGCAGCCCACAGGTCCAATACTGAGGAGGACTGCCCCTCCAGCAGCCAGAAACACTCACAGCTCCAGGTATGGTTCTTGGGGAGCCTCTGATTCCCTCCGTGTGCACCCAGCAATGTCCCTGGTCTGAGTCAGTACCATGTTCCGTATGCTCTTACCATCAGTATGGGCTAGATTTATTATAGTGCTTGTGTTTCCTTGGAGTTTCCCCAGGCAGCTCCAGTACACAGCCCTTAGGTCATTGTCAAGGCCTTGTTTGAGGCTGCGGCAGCCGTTGGCCCAGGGCATTCACCTCTACTCCGGACCGCAGCTCCCCCCCAGTAGTATCTTTTGTGTCATGCAGCCCTGCCACAAGCTTCATCAGCCACTCCACTGTTGCTCTCACCCCCACCAAGCAATTCCCCGGCATCAGATTCCAAGTGCAGCAATTTTGCCAGCAGGAGTCTGCTCACCAGGCTGTACATGCCGATGACCGCCCGGCCGGGGCAAACCTGGATATTGCCAACAGTATTGAATCCTGCCGAGGTCGTTGATTAATCAGCAACATCCGATGTGTCTGCCTTCAGGATAATTGACATGATTTATAAGGGCCTCAGGCTGGGATGTCACAAAGACGCGTCTTTACAACATAGCGCCTGGCCATGCCCCCGAATAAAATTGTTGTTGTATTATTTTTTCTTATTAATTTAAAAATAATAAATTATTGTTTGTAAAGTTCTATTTTATATATTTTTACATTTTTTGTTTTTTAATGATGTACTAGTAAAATACTTATGTGCATTTTTCTTTTTTAAAAGGTGCATTCTGTTTTGATTTTGGCATTTTTCAAATTTGTATTTTTATGGTAAAAGTTGCTAAAAATGTTTTTGTTTCCTGATAATTTCTATTTATTTGTTTTAAAATAAGGTGTTTTTGTAACTTGTCTTTTTTTAATTAGAAGTTTTAAATATATTTTATGTATTTTAATATTTAAAAAATATTCATTTTTCTAATTGTTTTTTAATGTAACTTTTTAAATTATTTACAATTAATAATTGGAAAGTTATAGTAACTATTTTTTTATTTAGTGCTATCAATTGACATTTCTAAGTTGTGTGGTTTATCTTTTGGGATAATTAAAAAGAATTTCTGTAATGCATACTTTTCAGTGCAATGCCTATTATAAATAGGTGTTGTATTAATTTTGAAAAGTAAAAGTGCAGCATTTCAGCATGTTTCCCCATGTCTCTAGGTTTGGAGTGGGAATTGTAAATTTCCCACCTCCTTGTCCCCCAAAGTCCAACACTTTTTCTAATGGGGTTACATTTTGATTGGAATTTGCAAATCACAAAGTCCAATACTTTCCCCAATGTTGTTAGGTCTGGAGTGGGAATAGTAAATCTGAAGCACCCAAACCTAACAATTCCCCCAATGAGGTTAGCTTTCAAGTGGAAAACAGTAAATGTGACCTTCTCAAAGTCCAACACTTTACCCAGTGTGGTAAAGTTTGGAGTGTGAGTAGTAAATTAGACTTTCCACAAATCATAACACTTTCTCCAATGCAGCTAAGTTTTTTTGGGGAATAGTAAATGTGATATCAACAAATTGTTAGCATTTGTTAGCATTTTTTATTTTGTGCATTAAAAATGTATGCTCTTTTATAGTATAAACAGTTTGATTCCTATTTAATTTAGTAAATTGTTTATAGAGAATTATTTTTAACATTTTATTTTTCTAAGCATTTTCTAAGCATCTCTTCATAAATACCATTTTTACTGTACATTAGTTTTCAATAAATACAACAAGAATATTTTTTATTTCCCCAAAAAATCTATTACTTCAGAATATCTGTATTGACCAATATGATACAATTGTAGTGTACATATATTTTTATTTTCAGTTATACATTTTTTTAACATGTATCACAAGCATGTTCTTTTTACATTACTTACATTTTTAAACATACTACATTAAAAACTACTATAAAATTGTTTTTATATTTTAGCTGTATTTTTAATACATATTTAGACAAAATAGTTTGTACATTTTTAGCAGAAAAACATTCTAGCAGTTGTAATATGTTTATCATTATTTTATAAAAATGAAGACATAAAGTAAATTTTTTAGCTTGAATGTTTTTAATTATTTCCATTTGCAAAACAAGAAAATGAGTTACATCAACCTACAGAGGTTGCAACCACTTATAACCAACTCTCCAACGCACTTCCAGATTCCCACACACCACCCCAAATCCCCCAAGTAAGCATCAGTTATCCAGGGCCACAGACGATCCAAACTGAGGGATCGAAAATAAATCAGACAGCCCCAAGGCTTGCAGGTTTTGTAGAAAAGTCCAGACTCTGTATTCCTCATCCAAACAGGAAGGTCTAGGTAGAACAACCTAGTGAAGAGCTGAGATTTATCTACTCAGTTATATTTCACACTTTATGTAACAAGAGCACGTATGCTGGCATGGTAGTTTTCCACCAAAGGGATAGAATAGTATTTTTGGTTGCTGAAGGATGTGAGAGATCATCTTGTCATCTGTGATGTAGAATGAATACATACCTTCTGATGGCCCTCCATGCAGGGCCAGGTCATGCAGCTTGTTGAAATCCTGACTTTGAATCTGTGAAATGGTGGTGAAGAGCTTATCTCAAAAGTCTGAAAGATGAGGGCAGGACCACAGGATGTGCAAAAGAGCCCACTACCAGCATCCCTGCCAGCAAGCATTAGATTGTGTGGGATTAATGGAGTGGAGTCAGGGAGGGGTAAGCTGCCAGTGACTAGATGGTGGAGGACACAACTTAAAAGTGGCATCTATCATCCATGTGTTACATTGAGTTAAGTTAGTAGCTTGTTATTTGTGGCATACATAAAATATATCATTATTTATCGATCGTTACTGTGGTTGTCAGTTAGCAAAAATATATAGTTTTATGTGTGATTAGTAAGTGTTGAGGTATGTCTATATCTTCATAATTTGAGGTGCTACTGGTGTTTCCGTGGATGTTCTATGTGTTCAGACAATTTTTTTGCGTCGGTATTCCACAGATATGGCATTTTGCCTGTTCAGTATAATATTTTTAGGTATTGTTTTTGCTGGCTTCTGTGAGCTTGAAGTGGCTTGATAGGTCCAGTAAAAAATTTCTGACTTAATTTCAGTAATATTAGGAAGATAGTTACGTTCCCTAACACATTCAACTGTTTCATTTTTAGTGATACCCATGCCCTAACATGTGTTTGAATGATATCTGGTGCATTTTTAGTGTGCTATGTCACTGGTGGCATTTTCCTTAATATGAGTATATTATCTTTGATTTAATAACAGCTTCCCTTTTTGAAGATTTGATGTATTTTGCTATTTCTGAGATTTTATCTGTGGGTTTGAGAATATAAAACATTTACATTCATTTTATTTAAACTAAAATGGGATGCAATATTCACTTTACATTATGGGTGCACAATTTAAATTTCATTCTGAATGTTGTTTTCTTTCATTCATTTATTCATTTCATTCATTTTATTTGAAAATTTTAGCTTTGCAGATCTGTTTGGTGTTGTTTTTGGCACAGTTTTCTTTCGTTGTAGTCGAATGAGAAATACAAATGTGTTGGTTAATTTTTTTATCTAAAATTTAATTAGGGGTTCATTTGTTTTATTTTATTTATTATATGTGGTAAAACATTCTTTTAGTTTAATTGTAGTTTTCTGCTTTGGTTACTGTATTTACTTTTGAGGTGGTCTTTTTGTAATTTTTTGTAATTTAGTGTCTTTGGGGCCGATTAGGATGGCTGGAGGACCACCACCGCCGGGTTGGCGGTGGCGGTCCTTCCGCCATCTGACAGCAGTTTTCCCCCTGCCAGATTATGATGGCGGGGGGAAACCTCAGGGAAGCGTGGCGAACCCAAAGACCGTCCGCCACAGTTCCGCAAGGCGGTCCGTTTCCGCCCGCCTTGCGGATCCAAAAGATAGGGCAGCATTGCGGCGGTGCCCTGCAGGCACCGCCGTAGGAATTAGGATATCCCTTTCCGCCTGTCTTTTCGCGGCGGTCATCCCACCGCGAAGGGACAGGCTGAAAGGGATTCGGGGGCCCGTAGCGGGCCCCCCTTGTTGTGGGGGGAGGTGTTGCTGCACTGAGGGGGTACCCATGGTACCCCACTGCATTTCCATGCACTGCGTGGCAGGCACCACGTGGTGCCTGCCACGCAGTGCAGGGAAATGCAGTGCATGCCGTTTCCACATTGCGAACGGTGCTGCAGCCTGCAGCACCGTCGCCAATGTTAGAGGCCTGGGATGCACCCGCCATACTGGCGGGCGCATCCCAATATGTGTGGTGGGACCGCCGCATTACTGGCAGGTGGTCCGAGCACCGCAATGATGGCGGGCGGACTCATGTCTGCCCGCCATTGTAATGAGCTCCATTGTCTTTATTTTATTTTCATTTTAGCATTTTTCCTTCTTGTAGAGGATGCACCTGTAAACTGGAGAAATAAATACATAGCATTGTCTTAATTAGTTATTATCTTAATATATTTTTGGTTATCTAATAATTCTGTTAGCTTTTATTTAACGGCGCACTTACTTTGTAGTATAGTGTGTAGTTGTGTTTGTAGGTTTGCAATCCGGCAGAGTGACAGTGTCCTGTGGAATTATTTTAGGAAGCATTTGTTGTGTGTTTTGTGGCCTTTTTATGCTAGGTTAATTGGAAAATCATTTCTATTTGTTAATTGTTTTTAAGTTTAATTTAACAGGTTACAGACTTGTGAAGTAGGGTGATACAGTGAGCTCCCAGGTCAAGAAATATCATAATTTTAAGGGACTAATGATACCCCAACCTAAACCAGGAGAAAGGATTTTCTTCCTGGCTACAGTACACTAACTCTCTATCTAGAAGTATGAGACAACATTCCTCTGCCTGGCAAAATTTTGGTATACTCTATTTTCGTTTGCAATTGGGTTTAAGTTGTGTTTTCATTTTTCGTGGATGCTGGATTCACAAGTAGTAGAGTTTTGCAAACTTGTTGCAAAGTACCTGATTTCTGGTGTAAGGACTGCAAATGTTGGGCCCGATTCACAAAGGTAAAGTAAGTCAAAAGTCTAACTTTGCAACTTTCGGTATTCCCAAAAGGCCTTTACTACTCGTAAATGTCCTTTTTGAATACTGAAAGTTGTAAAGTTAGACTTTCGGTATCCACAAAGGACACATACGAGTAGTAAATGCCCTTTGTGAATACCGAAAGTTGTAAAGTTAGACTTTCGGCTCACTTTACCATTGTGAATTGTGCCCCTTAATTTTATAGTGGTGGGATCAGGATCAGCTAGCAATCGTGATCAGCATATATTTGCAAACAATGGTGACCCATTTTAACATTCTAATTGCTATATTGCTACTTTATTCTGTTTACACTTTCAGGGTTGTGTCAGTTCACAATCATTTACCAAAAATATAAATATTGTATACTGTTGATAGACAGGGTTCCTAGTTTTACCAATGTATTTTGCGGCATTGCCATTTTCACTGTGTTTTGAGTTTTGTGTTCTTTCCACTAGTTTGATTCACATTTCATATAAGGGATAAAGAACCCCGTGCCATACATTATAAGGATATTGCAAGTCACTGAGGAATTCCATAACAATATAGAGGAATGAGGCCGAAGCACAAGACTCAAAGCAAAAAAGCATGTTTAGAAACATCCCTGTACCATGTGCTAGGCACCATGTGGTGCCTGGCACAGGGTGCATGGATGTTTCGGGTGGGCACCACAGGTGCCCCCCCACCCCCCGGACCTCATAGCAGAGGCCCAGGGGGGAATGGGAATCCCTGATCGGGCCCCCAAACTCTCTTCCGATTTCCTTTTCATGGCTGTCGGACCCCCATGAAAATGCATCGTAATCTGACAGTCAGATCGTGGCCCTGGATGTCGGGCGGACCGCCGCAGATGGCCTGTCAGTGGTGGTCTGTACGACATCATAATCGGGCCCTTAGAGTAACATGCTAAATGTGTTCAATCCACACACTGCTATAACCATTTTTTAAGTGTATACATCCAGATTGTTCACCTTTGAATCAAATGTGTATGCCACTTAATTGTCATCTTAATTCTTTTGCAGTTTTTCAGGAGGTGTTTACATTTCTTGGTAACCATTTCTGCCTCTTGTATTTATTGAGGCACTGTGTTATTTAAGAAAGGCAGTGCTAATATTGTGGCAATTTGTTCAATGAAGTTGTTTCTTGAAGTTTTTTCACCAAGGATGAATGATTTAAGTTCGGGTTGCATTTACTGATAAACAGGGTGACAATTAGAAATGATTCTATTATTGTTAAGTCAAGTAAAGACTCTCTTACTCCCTCTCGCTCATGCATTTTCTCTGTCTCACTCTGTTCTCTCTTCATCTCCATCATTGCTTTCCATCCATCCATCCATCTTCCATCCATCCATGCTTGTGGTCTTTCATTCTTTTATCTAGCGCTCGCTCTCTCTTGTATTCTGACTGTGCCTCTATTTTTTCATCTTTGCCTCTCCTTTTCCATCTTCCTAGCTTCTTCTCATTCTTTCTCTACTTGTTCCTCCATCATTCTCTCCTCTCCTTCTTGCCTCTCGCTCTCGCACGTCTGCTCCTTCTTCAATCAATAAATCAGGCGTTTGTTAATCACGACTACTCACCCGTAAGGGTCTCAAGGCGCTGGGGGTAGGTGGGGGTGCAGGTTCCAGTCCATCAAGGAGGGGGTCTGTCGAAGAGCCAGGTTTTGAGGTTTCTTGCGAAGATGAGAAGCGATGTTGTCTGTTGGAGGTGGAGCGGAAGGGCGTTCCAGGCTCTGGCCGCGAGGAAGGAGCGGCCTCCCGATCTGGTCTTTCTGGTGCGGGGGACCATGGCATAGGAGAGCTGGGCTGTACAAAGTGAATGTCTAACCACACTTCTCTCTGATGACAATAAGTACACTTCCCAAACTAGCACAATTATTCACCATGCACACATGACATGTGGTGGTATTTAACTGTGTGACATCTTAATCACTAAAGCAGACAGGTACCGTAAAATGGCAGCTAATAAATAACGAATTCAGGGCGATTAATGCAGGGCTGCGTCATAATTGAAGAATTGCGATTGCTGCTTGAGACCTGTGAAAACTTGGTTGCTCATAAATATGGCATTTGGGATTTTGGTTTTAGTTCTAGTGAATCTGAAAAAAATATTTCTCTGTAGACGAAAAATATTGGAAGCCGGGCGACTCAGTGGAACATTAGGCGAATATAATTACGTGGCAGTTACAATCAGCGAAAAGTCAACAATGACAGCCTAAATGTTGAACATATGGCAATCTCACAGTAGCATGGCTGTTATTACAGTCAGGCATTTTGTTGATGCGGGAGAGCAAAGGTCAATGGTATTTTGCTCATCACTGATGTTTACTGTGCAGTGTTTGGTGTCAGAAGAATCAGATTTGCTGGTTAAGACATTTCTGCTCTTGAAATGGGGCAGGCAGATGACAAAATGTTTTGAATGGTGGATAAAATATTACATTTCCTGTAAAGATAAACAACGGGAATGACCTAGATATCAAATTGCTTGTCTCTTAGCTAAGCCAGTCCTCCTTCAGATCTTAGACAGTGTCCAATCTCCTTTTTTCACATTGCACTTTGACTACATAATTCTATATGATTTGAAGGAAATAAAATAGGTCCGCCTTTAATTCTCAGACAGACACAGGGCACATTTACAAGCCCTTTGCACCACTTTTGCCTCACTTTTCCCATGTTAAAAATGACGCAAAAGTGGCGCAAGGGCTTTGTAAATAAGCCCCACAGTTTCTAAATCCCTGCCCCATTCTTCTGATGTTCACGACGAAGGAACGCTGATATCTGGAGAAACAGATGCAAACTGGAATTTTGATTTGCATCTATTTCTACTTATTTTCCCAGAATATTGTTACCGAATATATATATTTATGAATTTAAGGGGAAATTTTTAATACAATTGTCGGTGGAGGTGAAATAAAAAGAACAAGAGAGAGAATTAGCAATTTGGAAGTGTGGGAATAGTGCTGATCAATAGTGTACCATATTTGCTTAGAGGTATGTTGTGTCTCCCTTGGTAACCTTCAGCACGTGAGTATCATTAAATCATTAAGCACATGGACCAGATGGGCCAATATGAACCTGTCTACGTGTGGATCGTGTGGATTGCTTAATACGAAGAAAGTGCAAAGACCTGTGTGGGTCTGTAGGCAAACCTATTGTTCCCAATATCTCACATACACTTAGGGCCTTATTACGAGTTTGGCAGTCAATAGGACGGCCGAACCCGTGGTGGCAGTCGGACCACTGCCACATTGCGGACCCACCTGCAGTATAACATGTGGGGAAGTCAGACATCCACCGGCCCCTGCGACCAGTTGCCTCACCGCCACCCTTTCCATAGTGGTGAGCCCACAATGAAAAGGGTGGTGGTGAGGCAAACGGCCCCCTGCTGCTCTAGGGCCGTGGGGTGCATGCAGGGGGGCATATGTTGTGCCACCCTGAAAATGCACCCCCAATTCCTGCACGGTATGGAATGCATGACATGGTGCATTCCATTCCATGCAGGGACGTGCTGCTCCGGTGTCACGGCGGTGCCTGTGTAAGGCTCTCCTATGAACCTTATCATAATCCGGCGGGCGTTCGCACTATGGGCTTGGCGGTCCTCCTGCGGTGCACTGACGTGGCAGGCCGCAGGAGGACTGCCAAGCTCATAAGGCCCTTAGACTGTGTTGTGGGACAGCCCCTTGCCCATGATTAAATTCAATGACTTTCCCATTCTTCTGTTTATATTACACAGGACCATCTCGATCTCACAGTGTTCTAATTGAATGAGTTGTATACTTCCACTGTTGACTTTTGGGGCCTCTTTTTCTGCATTTTGGCTCATCCCAGATGAAAATCAAACTCACTTCATGTTAGTGCCTGTTTGATGTATCATTCCAACTTCTAGGAAGTGTTCTTATTGCAATGTAAGCAACATACTGTTTTCAAGAACACAGGTAGCCACCTAGAACTACTTGGGGAATGGAGAGGCCATCTTGAAAAAAAAGTATTCTTCCACTAAAAGCATTACATTCAAAATGTTAAACCAATGCTCTACTGAAGTATGATTCAAATAAACATACAAAGACACCACAACAGGTGTCAGTGTTTATGGGTTTTATTTCTCAAGAAAATTGTTTTTGGTGCATGTGAGTGTTAGATTTAAAATATAAAACAACAGTTTTTATTTTTTTGAATGGAACTTAACAAGTACTGCGGCACATTCAAAACACATCAAAACTTCAAGAAAGCACTGCCTATAAAAAGCAGCTTCTGTGATGTTAGCAGGGAAAAGTTGTCAACTCCTATTTTCTGTGCCTCGCTCACAACCTGCATTGGGAACATCCACTAATACTCTTCAGCTCAGCTCAGACTACAGTCTGAAAGTGAGAGATAGGCAGCCCAAGGGCTCTGAGGAACTATTTATTTGTTATGCCTTTATTATGTGGCTCACAGGGCAGATGTGATCTCCTAGCTTAAATGGACTGGACTGCACATGCATGATCATGTAGTATACCCTAGCATACCCTACTGTAGAAGGCTGGATCCTCAGCCTCTTTATGCAGTACACTGGATCAAGTCAGGGCCTGCCCACCCATTTACTGCCAAAATCAGATCTTCCGTCTTGGCACTAAACAATTTCCATTGCCAGCACAACACTAGTATTTTCACTCCCTTGATCTCATAATTGGAAATCTGAACATATTACCCTGCATATGGTTAAGGAAAGAAAGCATAGTTTCAAAGTGGGCCCATATCAGGTATCCTGAAATTGACTGGGAGATAAACTTATTTCAAAAGGCAAGCAGAATAGAAATCTTTTATTGAGAAGCCACTTATGGCATATTTGTCATGATAAGCTCAGGAGAAACATCAGGAATTGAGTGTTCATGGAAAGCTTGTGTGCAATCGCTCGACTGGAGAGTTGACCCTCATAATGATTGGGTTTTTCTACACAAAAAAACATCTTTTCTTAGTGACCCTCTCACATAATAAATTTGGCCAATCTATTGTAATAGAAAATTTTTGAGCCCAGGGCGCAGAACTTGACAGCGGATGTCTTGTTTTTATAGACACCTCTGATCACCCTCACAAAAATGACTTTAAAAAGATGACGCTTTTGACATGTGAAGATATTGAATGCTTTCAACTGCTTCCATACAGGATCAGTGATGACAAAGTAATTGAACTGAAAAAGATTTGGACAACTGCAGCAGTGAGGAGGCCAGAGTAGAGCCAAAGACTGAGTACAGTCAAGATACTTAAGTGGATTTCCTATTGGTTTCTGGACCTCTAGGTCCTTCTTGGGAATGGGTTAGAACAAGACCACACTACCTCTATGAATCAACCTTCCTGCTCTAAAGTACAAAAATGCTTTACAGCAGTCAAAGATAAGTGGCAATGTTTAAAAAGTGGAAAAGGTTAAGCC
This sequence comes from Calotriton arnoldi, assembly GCA_963921515.1. Lineage (NCBI taxonomy): Eukaryota > Metazoa > Chordata > Amphibia > Caudata > Salamandridae > Calotriton > Calotriton arnoldi. The sequence goes on from CAWUFW010019187.1 coordinate 131,898, forward strand.
TTTTTTGGAAGCAGGGTCAGAAGCAGATGATGAGATTCTGATAGTACGCGCACCAGAACACATGTGTGGGAAATGTATGTACTCAACCTATCCAATCAAGCATTCAATCACTATCATTCAATTATCTATCCATTAAAACACTTGTATATTCATTCATCCAACAATTGAATCATTCTCATACTCATTGATTCTTCCGTCCACACACGCAAACACTCAGTGATGAAGCATTTACACTTCTAAACCAGACCTATTGGCTTTGCAAATTCTTGGTTTCCTTACCTTTCAGCAAATTTATTGGAGTGCATGTGCTTCATTTATCCCCCTAAAATCCCCCAAAACTACTCTCCCTTTCACCTTCACCCCCCCTTGCTCCACCAGTCTTCATTACATTTGATCTAGTTGCATGCTCTCTATTTTGTACCCTTCCTCTCTCCAGCTCATCAATTGCTCCTGCCCACACTAACAGTTTGTATGGTTACCTGCTCAGTTGTTGATCTCCAGTCCCACTTCCCATCCTCATCCCCATTGTGACTTTTTTAAAGTATCCATTTTTTCTTTTTCTGTTTTGTTTTTATAGCAAAGGCCTGGCAATTGCAAAGGGTTATGGACTATTCACTAGTATTTTGGTACCATAGAACACTTTATCCTTTGCTTTTAATTTCAAATTTGAACATGGCTGTTGCCGCTGTTGGAAAGCTAAATGTAAAATGCCAAAAAGGCTGCTGGAGCACCATGATGTATACACACGCCTGCGTCTTAACGCATGTGCAACCACATGTCCGGATTAGTAGCCATCTTGAAAACACATTTCTTTAATAGAAATCCCATTCCAAGATGTCCACTGATATGTCAGCATGTGTGTGAATGTGTCCTGATGCATGCATGCACATCCATTGTGACACACTGACTACCATTTTGGCATTAGCGCATGCAAACATGTATTGGCAAAGCCAATAGCTCTGTCTTTTATAGCCAAGACCTATTTCCTTTGCCAATGCTTATTTAATTTAAGTAGTAGGCAAAAGCTGGAATCAACTGCTAGTCATTGCAATATTCAAGAGATAATATCATATGCCATTGTTTGTTATGGATGACTGGAGTTATGTTATGTTTTACATTACATATTGTCGTCAACTACCCTTTCTCTTAGTGCTGTGGTGCATGTTTTGTCCATGAGTGTGTGTTTGCCCACTGAAAATTTAATGGGGGATGTCTATTGGGAACCCCAGATCCCAATGAGTAAGTGTGCTGTAAGTTGCATCTAGAAATCTCCTTGTGATTGTGTTCCGGCTCGGGGGGCTAAAGGGGATCTTGTAAACTGCTGTCTAAACCTGTGTGTAGAATCTATATGTTTTGTGTCTGTGTGGCGTCTAACTGGGGTACATCTCTTCTGACTCTCCACCTAATCTGAATGACCTTTGGAGATGTATTTGACATTTTCCATCTCACTGAATTTGGGTGTATGTGGCTACTACCCCTATGCAGCTATTTCTCTTCAGCACCTGCAGCTAGGATTATAAAGTGCTGATCTGTAATATTTTCAGCTATGGAGAATAATTGAGTTGTATGGCTCTTCCCGGTAAATTGTGAAGTAGAGAGAATGGCCTTTTAAAAAGAATACATGGGGAGAGGATGTGGCCTAGCGACTAGGGCGGTGAACCTCAAATCTGGGAACCGGGTTCGAGTCTCAGCAACGACGCTCAACATCCTGTGATTCTGGGCAAATCACTTAATCTCCCTGTGCCTAACAAAAAAATGAATGTGTCCTTGTGTAACGCAACTGGTGCTCATGTAAAGTGATCTAATACTTGATACCTTCGATTCAAGTTCGCGATATATAAAACTCAGAAGAAAAAAAAATCATCAACCCCATATTCTGTATATTGTTCTTTTCTGTGTTTAGCTTAAGGTGATCCTATTTTATAAAATTGTAGGAAATTGGATTATTGTTTGAAGGAGGTGAGAACCCACATTAAGAAATAATCACAATCCATTTCAGGGTGAAGCACAAAAGTCACTAAGTAAACCTGTGCTTAACCCTCTGGTAACTTGGCACAAAAGCAGTCAGGCTTTATTAGAGGCCATGTGTAAAGTATTTATGCAGCACTCAAACAGTAATAAAGTTAAAACACAGCACAAGAGAAATCCCAAACCAATTTAGAAAACAGAGATTACTTTCATAAATAAAATGACACTAAAACGACAAAAATCCAAACAGTAGAACAGGTGTTATGAGTTTTCGAAGTTTAAGACAAAAATAGAGCCAAAGGCTAACTGCGGGTATCTGGCTGCTATGGGCTGAGACAAAGTCACAAGATAAGGCTAGCTGTGTTGGTGTACAGATGAGGTACAGGACAGAGTTCAAACTGCTAGGTGTTGCACCTTCTGTCCTTGATGCGACGTCCACATAGCGTTGCTTTGCAGAGCTCTGCATCTCTTAGCATTGGGTCCAGTGAAACTCTCAGCTGAGAGTATTGGTGGGGCTGTGCATCCCTTGGCTTTGGATCCGGTGAAGCTTTGACCTGCATGGCAAGGCTCTGTGGGGCTTTGCACAGCTTGATGTCAGATCCAGTGAGGCTTTCAGTTGCACAATGAAGCTTTTTCAGAAATCAGTTGTCAGCTGCGCGTTCAGGCTCTGTGGGATCTAAGTCGCTCAGTGTCGGTTCCAGTAAAGCCTTCAGTTCGGAGCTTTGCTGCTTTACGGAGCTCTTCGTTGCTTCTTGTCAGATCTGATGTAATCTTCAGTTAGACAGGGAGAAGTACACTCTGATTTGAGCCAAGGGTCCAGCCAAGTACAGCACTTGGGGGGGTCAGGACTCACTACCACAGAGGCCAGCAGAGGGAACCAGGTCAAGTCTAGTTGATATTGGTCAACTGGAAAGCAGGAAGGGACTCTGGAAGCTTCTTCTGTCCCTGTAGCTCAAACAGGACATTAGTCAACTGACCCTTGGAGTTACTTCTGGAATACTGGGTTCAAGACAAACTTGTCCAGTCTTTCTTCGTCAGACAGCAGGGCAGTCCTTCTTCTGAATCTTCTCAGGTCCAGCATTATTCTGAAGAGGAGTTTTGGGGTTGACCCTTTGATGCCCAGTGCCAGCCTGGTCAGTTCTTTCCCTTCCCTTGGGTTTGTCTCTAGTATGTGTAGGGAAACGAGGAGCAGGTTGGCCCAAGTTTAAAGTCAGACTTTACCATTAAAGGGGATTTAAATTACACTTCAAATGAGTGGAAAAAGTATTTCCTGGAGCTGTCCCCAAACTGAAGTTATCAATTTCTAAATGTAATAAGGTAACTCAGTGTTAGTCTATGGGTAGGCTAACCTTGCTGCAGTGAAGAATCATTTTAGAGGCTTGTCACTGTCAGGGCATGTAAAACTCAAATACACATGACCTACTTTTTAAATACCATCACCCTGCTTTATGAGCCTTTAAGGCCTACCTTAGAGTGACTTATACGTATTAAAAACGAAGGTTTAGGTCTGGCAAAAGGTTTATTTTGCTAGGTCACAATGGCACCTTAAAACCCCACTACAGGCAGCAGTTGCAGACCTGAGAGGTGTTTTACAGTGCTACATTAGTGGGTAGCACAATGAGTGCTGCAGATCATTAGTAGCATCTAATTCACAGGCACCAGGTACATGTAGTACCCTACACTAGGGATTTATAAGTAAATGAAATGGACCAATCAGGTGTATATCAATTTTACCATGCATTAAAAAGGGAAAAAATCCAAATCTTCTTTCACAGAATTTCAGTTCTGTCCTTGTAAATGACATTTGCAGACATTAAAATTCTACCAGTATGTTGGAATTTCCACTGTTGCAAGTGAATCCCAACACTGGAAACGGTGGCAAATTCACTGTTGTCAAAAGGAAGTATAAAGGTGTTATCAGAGTGAGATGGAGGGGTTCTCCGCGGGTAAAAATATTGTTCTTGGGAGAAATAAATCAATATATATGTGCTTATGCATATCTGCATCACATTCCTGCATGCATGAATATTACGCATGTAGGTATTCCTGGCGTGTAGGTATTCCTGGAAATCTATGCCTTCTGTTAATTTCCAGGTGTGCTCCTCGAATTCCTAGAGAATTCCATAAAAGGCAGATTGTTGCTACAACAGTATGGGAGGAAATCTCTTACTTTTTGCCCTGCTATTTATTAGTCGAGTCGACAGTGTCTGATAACCAGTTACCACAACTGACTAGTAAACATCAAAAAGGTTTTCTTTAGGATTTGGAATATGTACATAATACACGTTTTCCTTTAGGTAATAAAAACTTCCCAATCGACTACCTGAAGCCACCTGCTGCAATATCTTAAGCTTTCGACTATGCTAGTTATGGGTTCATGTTCAAAATTCTCGAAATATTTTATGAAGAATGTATTTGCATGATCAAAGTTGGTATCGCCAGCCAAAGCCATGCATTTTATAAGATGTTGTAACATCTTTTTATTCAGGATGGAAAGCATGAAAAGCATTCTGAATTCATATTTTCATAATTATGTTTCCACTGCTATCATTATGTGTGGCCTGACAACACAGCTGTTAACAGACCTCAACTGATCAACATAAAAGAGAGCTTTTAGGAGAATTACAGAGAGAGGCCTTGGCTCTGCCCACGTTAGTGGTCAGGAGTACATGTTTTAGTTGGGAAGACGTTGTGCGCCTCCACGAAAAAATGCTTCCCTTCCACACAGCTGTGATTATTTTGTTTGTTTCTTTGTTTTGCCTGAACCGGCAGCAATATGGTTTTCTTGACCTTTCAGGGTACACACACAGCACTGTAACAGCAGCACAGATGGGAGGAGAGCATGAGGAATGTATTGCTGGTTTCCAGTTCCAGCACCATACTCTTCTATCATTATCTCTAGATATTAGAGAACAGGTGTGTGCTTCAAAGTAATGTGTGATGCCAGTTCTACACTCATCTACATGGATTTGTAGGTCTTGCTCGGGAGTGCATCTGTCGGCGACCTTATGTGACCATTAAAAAGATCTTTCAGAGTACTATTAAGAGGCTCTACCCACCTGTTGGTTTCCTTCAGTACAGGAATTGATTTGGTGAAATGTGTGTGCTTCCATTAAAAAGAGAGCTTCTTTTGTACCTTTTATCTTCTGGCAAAACTTTTTCTCAATACAAAAGAACTGAGGGGCATATCAACAACCAGGCGATAGTCAATTATCGCCGCTTTAGCGTCCGTTTTCGGACGGAAAGCGGCGATAATTCTATCGCCTAATCAGCAAGGTCACGCTATCGCGTGAATCCCTGCACTATCGCCCTTTCCCCCAACGCCCATCCTGCATCTCTAATGAGATGCAAGGTGGGCGTTACTGGGCGTACCCCAGATGGGCTACGTTGTAAATATCGCCGATGTGCACATCGCGATATTTACAAGGCAGCCCACAGGATGATAGCAGACGTTAGATTTTGGCGAAAACGGCCGTTTTCGCTAAAATCTAACGTCTGCTATTATCCCGACTTAGCCATCCCTAACATAGGGGTGGATTGTGCTGATACGACCACAGGGTCGTATCAGCAAGGTTATCGCCGTTTGCAGGGAACATCGCTGGAAAACCAGCGATGTTCCCTGCAAACGGCGATAACCTCGCTATCTCTGGAATTTTTATCGCCCTGGAGAAGCGTGTTGTTAATAACGCGCTACCAGGGCGATAATTTCCGGAGATAGCCAGCGATAAGAAATCTATCGCTAAGCACGGCCAGCGATAATTATCGCTGGCCGTTGATAATATGCCCCTTAGGGGCATATTAACAACCAGGCGATAGTCAATTATCGCCGCTTTAGCGTCCGTTTTCGGACGGAAAGCGGCGATAATTCTATCGCCTAATCAGCAAGGTCACGCTATCGCGTGAATCCCTGCACTATCGCCCTTTCCCCAACGCCCATCCTGCATCTCTAATGAGATGCAAGGTGGGCGTTACTGAGCGTACCCCAGATGGGCTACGTTGTAAATATCGCCGATGTGCACATTGCGATATTTACAAGGCAGCCCACAGGATGATAGCAGACGTTAGATTTTGGCGAAAACGGCCGTTTTCGCAAAAATCTAACGTCTGCTATTATCCCGACTTAGCCATCCCTAACATAGGGGTGGATTGTGCTGATACGACCACAGGGTCGTATCAGCAAGGTTATCGCCGCTTTGCAGGGAACATCGCTGGAAAACCAGCGATGTTCCCTTCAAAACGGCGATAACCTCGCTATCTCTGGAATCTTTATCGCCCTGGTGAAGCGTGTTGTTAATAACGCGCTACCAGGGCGATAATTTCCGGAGATAGCCAGCGATAAGAAATCTATCGCTAAGCACGGCCAGCGATAATTATCGCTGGCCGTTGATAATATGCCCCTGAGTCGGTTATGGTGGCCAGCCAAAGATCATGGCTATACGCTTTATCTGATTATAAAGAATTTATTGTCAAAAACATATGTTAATGTTACATGGAATCTAACAGATTAACATAGTAGGCACAGGTTTTGGCATTGGTTACCACTGTGGCAAACCAAGGATATAGAAGATTTGCTCTGTGAGAATTCTAGTAAGCCCTCTTAGTAGTGATAGCATGTTGATTAGCCAAATGCAATTTTGTAAACCTTTCTAATTTGTTCCTGATGGTTGCCATCTGGAAAAAATAAATCTCAAAACATTATGTCTTAATTGGTTATGCTGAGATGCTACAGGCTGAATTGATGCATTGGGAACTAGTATGTTCAATGCTATAGATCTGGGAGCTTAATATGAAACTTTGTGACAAAGGCAGGTGATCTAGCTTATTTATTGTCAAAAGCATTTATAAAAAGAAATAAGCCTTTAACCCCTTCGCTGCTAGGCCTTTTCACCCCTGTGCTAAGCCTTTTTTTGGCTATTTGGGGTAGTTCGCGTTTAGGCCCCTGTAACTTTTTGACCACATAAGGTATCCACGCCAAATTTGCGTCCTTTTCTTCCAACATCATGGGGATTCTAAAGGTACCCAGGGTTTGTGGATTTCCCTGGAGGGGACCCAGACATTAGCCAAAATACAGCAAAATTTTGTTTTTTGGGGGAAAAATGGGAAAAAAGTGCTGCAAGTGAAAGCGTCTGAGTTTTTCCCTGCAAATGGTATCAAAAAAGGGTTTGTGTGGCTGAAATCACCATTTTCCCAGATTTTAGGGAATGGCAGACTTTTGTCAGAAAACCAAAAAATTTTCCACAGTTTTGGCATTTTTCTGGGACATAGCCTATTTTTACTATTTTTTGTGCTTTCAACCTCCTTCCAGTTAATGGTAGAAATGGGTATGAAAGCAATAATGGATCCCGGAAAGCTATACATTTTAGTAAAGTAGACAAAATTCTGAATTCACCAAGGGGTCATTTGTGTAGATCCTTCAAGGTTTCTTTATAGAAACTAACAGTTAAATATAGGAAAAATTGAATTTTTTAAAAAAAAAACAGCCATTTGTGTCAACGTTTTCACCTGTAACTTCTTCTAATTATGACAGCTCTTTGAAAGCAATATACCGTTACATCCGCTGGACCTTACTGGTTGTGGGGATATATAGGACTTGTAGGTTCACCAAGAACCCGACGAACCCAGAGCCAAAAACTGAGCAGTGACTTGCAATGGTTTTTTATTATGTACCGGGTATATAGCAATTATTCAGGGAAAATGTATACATGGAAAAATCGGAATGAAAGACACCTATACATTTCTGAAATGGGAACAAAATATAGAGTTTATAAACAGTAGATATTTGCACATTTCCGAAATTGGGAATACTCATACTAGCATGAGAATTATCTGTCATTTTTCAAAATGACTTCTTTTTTACATATTGTCTTTCATTTGGAAGGCATAAATGCATTGAAAGTCAATAGGTAATAACAATTGCTTTACAAATCTGAATTACCCTAAGTCTCCCAATAAAAATGGTACCTCACTTGTGTGGGTAGGCATAGTGCCCACGACAGGAAACGGCTCAAAACGCAACGTGAACACACCACATTTTTACAATGAAAAATTACCCTTTTTTTGCAAAGTGCCTAGCTGTAGTTTTTTAACCCTAGCTCTGTCGGCACCTAGGAAAACCTAGCAAACCTATACATTTTTGAAAACTGGACACCCAGGGGAATCCAGGATGGGGTGACTTGACTAGCTCTCACCAGGTTCTGTTACCCAGAATCAATTGCAAACCTAAAAAAATGTAAAATAAAACACATTTTCCTCACATTTCTGAGGTGGAAAGTTCTGGAATCTGCGTCGATCCACAAATTTCCACCCACCCCACATTCCCCAAAGTCTTCCGAGAAAAATGGTACCTCACTTGCATGGGTAGGCCTAGTGCCCGCGACAGGAAACAGCGCAAAACGCAACGTGGACACACCTCAATTTCACATTGAAAAATGACCCTTTTTTGGCAAAGTGCCTAGCTGTAGTTTTTGAACCCTAGCTCTGCCGGCACCTAGGGAAACCTAGCAAACCTATACATTTTTGAAAACTAGACACCCAGGGGAATCCAGAATGGGGTGACTTGACTGGCTCCCACCAGGTTCTGTTACCCATAATCCCTTGCAAACCTAAAAAATTGTCCAAAAAAACAAATTTTCCTCACATTTCTGTGGTGGAAAGTTCTGGAATCTGCGTGGATCCACAAATTTCCACCCACCCCGCGTTCCCCAAAGTCTTCCGAGAAAAATGGTACCTCACTTGCGTGGGTAGGCCTAGTGCCCGCGACATGAAACGGCGCAAAACGCGACGTGGACACACCACAATTTCACATTGAAAAATGACCCTTTTTTGGCAAAGTGCCTAGCTGTAGTTTTTCAACCCTAGCTCTGCCGGCACCTAGGGAAACCTAGCAAACCTATACATTTTTGAAAACTAGACACCCAGGGAAATCCAGGATGGGGTGACTTGACTGGCTCCCACCAGGTTCTGTTACCCAGAATCCCTTGCAAACCTAAAAAATTATCCAAAAAAACAACATTTTCCTCACATTTTTGTGGTGGAAAGTTCAGGAATCTGCGTGAATCCACAAATTTTCACCGATCCCGCGTTCCCCAAAGTCTTCCGAGAAAAATGGTACCTCACTTGTGTGGGTAGGCCTAGTGCCCGCGACAGGAAACGGCGCAAAACGCAACGTGGACACACCTCAATTTCACAGTGAAAAATGACCCTTTTTTGGCAAAGTGCCTGGCTGTAGTTTTTGAACCCTAGCTCTGCCGGCACCTAGGGAAACCTAGCAAACCTATACATTTTTAAAAACTCAACACCCAGGGGAATCCAGGATGGGGTGACTTGACTGGCCCCCACCAGGTTCAGTTACCCAGAATCCCTTGCAAACCTAAAAAATTGTCAACAAAACCACATTTTCCTCACATTTCTGTGTTGGAAAGTTCTATAATCTGCGTGGATCCACAAATTTCTACCTACCCTGCATTCCCCAAAGTCATCCGAAAAAAATGGTACCTCACTTGTGTGGGTAGGCCTAGTGCCCGTGACAGGAAACGGCACAAAACGCAACGTGGACACACCACAATTTCACAGTGCATAATGACCCTTTTTTGGCAAAGTGCCTAGGTGTAGTTTTTGAACCCTAGCTCTGCCGGCACCTAGGGAAACCTAGCAAACCTATACATTTTTTAAAACTAGACACCCGGGGGATTCCAGGGAGGTATGGCTTGCGTGGATCCCCCAACGTTTCCTTACCCAGAATCCCCTGCAAACCTCAAATTTAGCTGAAAAAATCACTTTTTTCACACATTTTTGTGTGGGAAAGTTGTGGCATCACCGGGCTGACACAAATTTCCTACCACCCAGCGTTCCCCCGGGTCTCCCGATAAAAATGGTGCCTCACTTCTGTGGGAGGCCCAAGTACACGTGGCAGACAAGGGCCCAAAACTTATTGAGGCGACATCAAAATTGCCTATCTCAAAACGACCTGGTTTTGCAAGGGGGGTCACCTGGGTTTTTGGCCCCGTGCTCGGCCGCCATCTAGGGAAACCTAGCAAACCTATACATTTTTGAAAACTAGACACCCGTGGAATTCCAGGGAGGTATGGCTTGCGTGGATCCCCCAACGTTTCCTTACCCAGAATACCCTGCAAACCTCAAATTTAGCTGAAAAAATCACTTTTTTTCACACATTTTTGTGTGGGAAAGTTGTGGCATCACCGGGCTGACACAAATTTCCTACCACCCAGCGTTCCCCCGGGTCTCCCGATAAAAATGGAGCCTCACTCGTGTGGGAGGCCCAAGTACACGTGGCAGACAAGGGCCCAAAACGTATTGAGGCGACATCAAAATTGCCTATCTCAAAACGACCTGGTTTTGCAAGGGGGGTCACCTGGGTTTTTGGCTCCGTGCTCGGCGACCATCTAGGGAAACCTAGCAAACCTATACATTTTTGAAAACTAGACACCCATGGGATTCCAGGGAGGTATGGCTTGTGTGGATCCCCCAACGTTTCCTTACCCAGAATCCCTGCAAACCTCAAATTTAGCTGAAAAAAATCACTTTTTTTCACACATTTTTGTGTGGGAAAGTTGTGGCATCACCGGGCTGACACAAATTTCCTACCACCCAGCGTTCCCCCGGGTCTCCTGATAAAAATGGTGCCTCACTCGTGTGGGTGGCCCACGTACACGCGGCAGACAAGGGGCCAAAACGTATTGAGGCGACATCAAAATTGCCTATCTCAAAACGACCTGGTTTTGCAAGGGGGGTCACCTGGGTTTTTGGCCCCGTGCTCGGCGGCCATCTAGGGAAGCCTAGCAAACCTATACATTTTTGAAAACTAGACACCCGGGGGACTCCTGGGAGGTATGGTTTGCATGGATCCCCCAACGTTTCCTTACCCAGAATCCCCTGCAAACCTCAAATTTCGCTGAAAAAATCACTTTTTTCACACATTTTTGTGTGGGAAAGTTGTGGCATCACCGGGCTGACACAAATTTCCTACCACCCAGCGTTCCCCCGGGTCTCCCGATAAAAATGGTGCCTCACTCGTGTGGGAGGCCCAAGTACACGTGGCAGACAAGGGCCCAAAACTTGTTGAGGCGACATCAAAATTGCCTATCTCAAAACGACCTGGTTTTGCAAGGGGGGTCACCTGGGTTTTTGGCCCCGTGCTCGGCGGCCATCTAGGGAAACCTAGCAAACCTATACATTTTTGAAAACTAGACACCCGTGGGATTCCAGGGAGGTATGGCTTGTGTGGATCCCCCAACGTTTCCTTACCCAGAATCCCCTGCAAACCTCAAATTTAGCAGAAAAAATCACTTTTTTTCACACATTTTTGTGTGGGAAAGTTGTGGCATCACCGGGCTGACACAAATTTCCTACCACCCAGCGTTCCCCCGGGTGACCGGGTCTCCCGATAAAAATGGTGCCTCACTCGTGTGGGAGGCCCAAGTACACGCGGCAGACTAGGGCCCAAAACGTATTGAGGCGACATCAAAATTGCCTATCTCAAAACGACCTGGTTTTGCAAGGGGGGTCACCTGGGTTTTTGGCTCCGTGCTCGGCGGCCATCTAGGGAAACCTAGCAAACCTATACATTTTTGAAAACTAGACACTCGTGGGATTCCAGGGAGGTATGGCTTGTGTGGATCCCCCAACGTTTCCTTACCCAGAATCCCTTGCAAACCTCAAATTTAGCTGAAAAAATCACTTTTTTTCACACATTTTTGTGTGGGAAAGTTGTGGCATCACCGGGCTGACACAAATTTCCTACCACCCAGCGTTCCCCCGGGTCTCCCGATAAAAATGGAGCCTCACTCGTGTGGGAGGCCCAAGTACACGTGGCAGACAAGGGCCCAAAACGTATTGAGGCGACATCAAAATTGCCTATCTCAAAACGACCTGGTTTTGCAAGGGGGGTCACCTGGGTTTTTGGCCCCGTGCTCGGCGGCCATCTAGGGAAACCTAGCAAACCTATACATTTTTGAAAACTAGACACCCGTGGGATTCCAGGGAGGTATGGCTTGTGTGGATCCCCCAACGTTTCCTTACCCAGAATCCCCTGCAAACCTCAAATTTAGCTGAAAAAATCACTTTTTTTCACACATTTTTGTGTGGGAAAGTTGTGGCATCCCCAGGCTGACACAAATTTCCTACCACCCAGCGTTTCCCCGGGTCTCCTGATAAAAATGGTGCCTCACTCGTGTGGGTGGCCCACGTACACGCGGCAGACAAGGGGCCAAAACGTATTGAGGCGACATCAAAATTGCCTATCTCAAAACGACCTGGTTTTGCAAGGGGGGTCACCTGGGTTTTTGGCCCCGTGCTTGGCGGCCATCTAGGGAAGCCTAGCAAAACTATACATTTTTGAAAACTAGACACCCGGGGGATTCCAGGGAGGTATGGCTTGCATGGATCCCCCAACGTTTCCTTACCCAGAATCCCCTGCAAACCTCAAATTTAGCTGAAAAAATCACTTTTTTCACACATTTTTGTGTGGGAAAGTTGTGGCATCACCGGGCTGACACAAATTTACTACCACCCAGCGTTCCCCCGGGTCTCCCGATAAAAATGGTGCCTCACTCGTGTGGGAGGCCCAAGTACACGCGGCAGACAAGGGCCCAAAACGTATTGACTTTTTCAGCAAAATTTGAGGTTTGCAGGGGATTCTGGGTAAGGAAACGTTGGGGGATCCACGCAAGCCATACCTCCCTGGAATCCCCTGGGTGTCTAGTTTTCAGAAATGTGTGGGTTTGGTAGGTTTCCCTAGATGGCCGCCGAGCACGGGGCCTAAAACCCAGGTGCCCCCCCTTGCAAAACCAGGTCATTTTGAGATAGGCAATTTTGATGTCGCCTCAAAACGTTTTGGGCCCTTGCCTGTCACGGGTACTTGGGCCTCCCACATGAGTGAGGCACCATTTTTATTGGGATACTTGGAGAAAGGCGGGGGGTAGGAAATTTGTTGTTTCTGTCTGCAACGTGAAAATTTTGGCACAATAATGCAAGGAAAATGTGACAGACATTTTGAGGTTTGCAGAACATTGTGGGTAAGATAACGTGTTGGTATCCACAAGAGAGACATCACCATGTACTCCCATGGGTGTTTAGTTTACGACAATATCTACAGTTGGTAGGTTATTCTTAGATGGAATGTACACCTTGGCAGAGAGACTAAAAAGACAAAGATTACTGCACAGCCATCTATTCCTCAAGCACACACACATACTGGTTGGATTTGGCACGAGGGCGAGTGATGGTTCAGTATATAAAATTTTATTAACAAGAGATTTCACAAAAATTAAATGCACTGTCAATAATTAAAAGGACAAAAAACTGAACCAGTGACTCTGAGCTCGTGAGCTGTAAAGCCACGGCAAGGCACCAACCGCTTTACTGGCTATTCACACACCTTTCATACGTGATACACACAAGACCATTTACACCACCAGGCACGAAACCAACACATTACAACACTCACAAAAAGGGACAAGGTACACCCTGCCTGAGAAAGACAGAAAAGACAAATATTTCTGCACAACCACCTATTCTTCAAGCACACAGACATACTGGTTGGATTTGGCATGAGGGTGAGTGATGGTTCAGTATATACAGTTGTATTAACCAGAGATTTCACAAAAATGAAATGCACTGTTAATAATTGAAAGAACGAGAAACTGAACCATTGACTCACAGCTCGTGAGCTGTAAAGCCACGACAAGGCACCAACCGCTTTACAGGCCATTCATACACCTTTCATTCGTGTGACACATACAAAACCATTCACACCGCTAGCCGCGGGCCCAGCACATTACAACACTCACACCAGCAGACAGCGCCATTCAAGGGCCCATCACTTTCACACGCCCACATTCCTGACACAGCAACCAGACCAGCTCACGGATTGCGTGGAGTGGCGTTTAGCTAGCAGTGTGTGTAGTGACCAGCAGCAAGTCACTACTCACACACCGCCAGCCAAGCGCCCATCCATGCACACCGCCAGCCAAGCGCCCGTCCCCGCACACCGCCAGCAAAGCGCTAGTCCACGCACACCACCAGCCAAGCGCCAATCCACGCACACCGCCAGCCAAGCGCCAATCCACGCACATCACCAGCCAAGCACCAGTCCACTCACCGCCAGCCAAGCACCAGTCCACGCACACCGCCAGCCAAGCGCCAATCCACGCACACCTCCAGCCAAGCGCCAATCCACGCACACCACCAGCCAAGCGCCAATCCACACACACCGCCAGCCAAGCACCAATCCACGCACACCGCCAGCCAAGCACCAGTCCACTCACCGCCAGCCAAGCTCCAGTCCACTCACCGCCAGCCAAGCACCAGTCCATGCACACCGCCAGCCAAGCTCCAGTCCACGCACACCGCCAGCCAAGCTCCAGTCCACGCACACCACCAGCCAAGCGCCAGTCCACGCACACCGTCATAAATGTTTTTTAAACAAGAAAGAAAACACAAACAAATTGCAACTAAATACAAAACTATAACTACAAAAACAACAGCAGTAACTAAAGACATCATTCTATTGCCAAACGTTAAACTGAACAACTATATAAAACCATACAGACCAGGCAGTACACTATTAGACTCCTGGTTGCTCCCAAAAACTCTTTTGAGTGTGATACAATCTGAAACATGTGGGCACACACAGCCCAGGATTAGAAGGACAATCGGCACAGTGCATACGACTCTCCTTCCGCACACCTCTTCGCAAGCAGACTCTACATCTCTTACAGGGATTGTTTTTTTGGGCGTGGGAGGAATTAAATCAGGAAAGTGGCGATCTTTCAATCTAGCCACATCCTCCACCACTCCAACTCTAGAAACACTTGCCTGTTCCACAACAACAAGGCTGCCTATCACAGACTCCTGAAACTGAACAAAAGTCAACTTTGACGCAGGAGAACACTCCTTGAACACAACAAAAGCATTGAAAGTTGCTAAATTGAAGAGATGGATGGCCAACTTCTTATACCAAATGTAAGCCTTACGAATAGCAGTGTAAGGTTCCAACCTCTGATCTACTTTATCAACACCACCCATGTGCTTATTGTAGTCTAAAATGCACACAGGTTTGCGCACTTCAGCAATCTGACCCCAAACAGCCACAGGTGAAGTACTCTCATCATGGATGGTAGTCAGCATGTACACATCCCTCCTGTCCACAAATTTCACAGCTAGTAGTTCATCACTACGCAAGGAACTGCACTGTCCCTTCTGAAGTTTTTTGCAAACAAGCTCTTTTGGATAACCTTTACGGTTAGAGCAGATTGTGCCACAAGCAAAAGTGTCCACTTTGAACAATTCCTTAAACAATTGCACAGCAGTGTAGAAGTTATCAAGGTACAAATGGTGGCCTCTGTTAAACAGTCCTCTAGCAAGATCCCACACAATTTTCTCTGAAACTCCAAAAGTGGACGGACAACCAGGGGGTCAATAGTGGAATCCCTACCAGTGTACACACGGAAATTAAAAACATATCCTGTCCTACTCTCAGACAACATATACAGCTTAATTCCATTACGTGCCCTCTTGCAAGGAATGTACTTCCTAAAAACCAAACGGCCCTTGAACAGGACCAAAGACTCATCAATAGATATTTCTTTCCCTGGAGTATAGATCTCTGAAAATCGATCTACAAAGTGTTCAAGAACAGGCCGAATCTTAAAAACACGGTCACAGTCAGGGTGATCTCGTGGCAACGCCAAAGCATTATCAACAAAATGCAGCATCCGAAGCAAAAGTAAATACCGATCACGAGTCATAATTGCAGGAAATATGGCCGTTGCCATCAAGGGACTGGTAGACCAATATGAAGCCATGGACGGCTTCCTTATCAAACCCATCAATAAAGTCAAACCCAAAAACTTCTTCATCTCTTCCAGATTTGTGGGAGTCCACCGGGTAGCTCTAGAGTGGGGCCTAAGTCTGGCACTGTTGTCCCTCAAAAACTGTTCAGCATACAAATTAGTCTGCTCAATAATCTCACCCAAAAATACATCATCCATAAACAACTGAAAAAACTGTATAGGCAAAAAATGTTCACAATCCACTCTACACCATGCATCACCACTAAAGGCAGGCAACACCGGCTGCACCATGTTTGGATCAACCCAGAGTCCAGCACTTCCAGTAGGAAGCCTAGCAGCCTCAGGCTGCAATCCAGATGCCTCTTGCACCATCGGCACAGCAGTGTCCTCCTCTAAAACAGGCACTTCATCCGCACTGAGAGTAGCTTCATCCACACCGAGAGTAGCTTCATCATCCGATGATTCCATGTGGAGAGAAAACTCACTGCCTGAATCTTTCCCTCCCTCCTCTCCCTCAGATGCACTGTCAGTCTCATAATCCTGCTCAGAGTTAGATTCAAGAAGCATACCAACCTGCTGAGCAGTCATTCTACGGCTAGCCATAATGCTTACTAATAAAGGTAACTTGTCAAACAAGTCAACAACAACAAACCCTTTGTAAAAAAAGAAATAAACATAATGTAGCTTTATCACAAAGACTTATATACTCCAACACTATACCACTCACTTGACAGAAGCAGCTAGACTCACCACCACCTACTCTGCACAGACACAGTAAAGATCAACAATATCCCACTAAAAAAGAAAAAGAAAAAAAAATTACACATAAGACAATGCAAAACACATCGCAAAGAATTTCATGCTCAGAACACTAACAAATATGCTGCCATTATGACACCACTTACAAAAAAATTCATTCATGTATGACAATAATACTCATTTGGAGTAAACACAACAAAAATGTTTTTCTTACCAAATAAATGCAATTACGCAAAACTGCAGAACAACCACTGCCGAAACCGCAAACAGGAATCAAAAGCTTTACACTAGAATAAAAAGGAGAAAAGAAAACATTACAATCACATATTCAGATAATGCACCAGTCCACACACAATCCACCAGCTAAGCTAAGGGGTAGGTGGGCCTAAGAGTATAAATAAAATATTCACCCCTGTAAAAGGAGAGCAACCCTTGCCCTTGAGGCCACTCCCCAACACAAAAATTTAAAAAACCCCTGTTGTCTAGTGGCTTCTGCCCCCCTTGGGGGCAGATGGGCCTAAAAAACATACTGCTGATCTGCCACCCAAAGAGGACAGAAATGGCCACAATCATCCTCCCATAAAGGGGAGCGGCCCTTGCCCAAGGGGCCACTCCCCACAAACAAATCCCTGGTGGTCTAGTGGGCCCAAACATGACAAGCCCCAGCCCCCAAAGGAGAGCGACCCTTGCCCAAGGGGTCACTCTCCCCCCAAAAAATCCCTGGTGGGCCCTAGATAAAAAAAGGTGAGATCTTCCACCCCCAATGGGGGCAGACAGCCAAAAACATAGCCCCCAAAGGGGAGTGACCCTTGCCCAAGGGGCCACTCCCCGCAAAGTATTCCCTGGTGGTCCAGTGGGCCCTTTTAAAAACAAATGTTGAAATCTGCCCCCCAGGGGGGCAGACAAAGCCAAAAAACATTGCCCCCATAAGGGGAGCGACCCTTGCCCAAGGGGCCACTCCCCACAAACAAATCCCTGGTGGTCTAGTGGGCCAAACATGGGGAGACACAGCCCCCAAAGGAGAGCGACCCTTGCCCAAGGGGTCACTCTCCCCCCAAAAAATCCCTGGTGGGCCCTAGATAAAAAAAGGTGAGATCTTCCACCCCCAATGGGGGCAGACAGCCAAAAACATAGCCCCCAAAGGGGAGTGACCCTTGCCCAAGGGGCCACTCCCCGCAAAGTATTCCCTGGTGGTCCAGTGGGCCCTTTTAAAAACAAATGTTGAAATCTGCCCCCCAGGGGGGCAGACAAAGCCAAAAAACATTGCCCCCATAAGGGGAGCGACCCTTGCCCAAGGGGCCACTCCCCACAAACAAATCCCTGGTGGTCTAGTGGGCCAAACATGGGGAGACACAGCCCCCAAAGGAGAGCGACCCTTGCCCAAGGGGTCACTCTCCCAAAAACAATTCCCTGGTGGCCTAGTGGGCCCTAGATAAAAAAAAAGGCAAGATCTGCCCCCCCCATTGGGGCAGACAGCCAAAAACATAGCCCCCGAAGGGGAGTGACCCTTGCCCAAGGGGCCACTCCCCACAAAGTATTCCCTGGTGGTCCAGTGGGCCACCTTAAAAAAAATGGCAAAATCTGCCCCCCAGAGGGGTAGACAAAGCCAAAAAACATTGCCCCCATAAGGGGAGCGACCCTTGCCCAAGGGGCCAGTCCCCACAAACAAATCCCTGGTGGTGTAGTGGGCCAAATATGGGGAGAGACGGTCCCCAAAGGAGAGCGACCCTTGCCCAAGGGGTCACTCTCCCAAAAAAAAATCCCTGGTGGCCTAGTGGGCACTAGATAAAAAAAAGGCGAGATCTGCCCCCCCCCATGGGGGCAGACAGCCAAAAACATACCCCCAAAGGGGAGTGACCCTTGCCCAAGGGGCCACTCCCCACAAAATACTCCCTGGTGGTCCAGTGGGCCAATTTTTTTTTAAAATAATGATAAATCTGCCCCCCCAGGGGGGCAGACAAAGCCAATTACTAATGCCCCCATAAGGGGAGCGACCCTTGCCTAAGGGGCCCCTCCCCCAAACAGTAAATCGATTGCAGATTTAAAAATTAAAAAAAATCCCTGTGCTAGACACAGGGATTTTTGGGGCATTCCTGCTGCACGATTGCACGATCGTGCAGCAGGACTGAACAAAAGAAGCATCAGGGGACAGGAAAACCCTTTCCCCCGATGCCTCTTTTGCTGAAATACCCCCCTCCCCAGAAGAAAAACTTACCTCTTAGTTCCCCGATGCGCTGGAAGCAAATGGCTTCCAGCGCGTCTGGAAACAAAGGGAAACCTCCAATGACTCGCGCGCTGATGTCATTGATGACGTGGAGTGGGGGGCGGGGGGAGGCAGGGGCACGAAGATCGGCGTCCCACGGGGGAGCGCCAGCGCTTCCCCCGTGGGTGGGTGCCAGGACGGCCGGGAGACGTCATGAGCACACGCCCACTGTGTCTCATGACGGCTCCCGGCCGTCATGAGCACCGAAGGGGTTAAAAGTTAATTGTTGCCACATTACAGGCCAGAGACAGGTATTTTCATACATGTAATCTCACAGATTACCATAGTAGGTAAGGGTTTTGGCATTGGCCATCCACTCCGACAAACGCTTGATTTTTTCACTATGATCTTTGCTCACCTACGTTTCTAAAATATTTTGTTTTGGAAATTTCAGGCCCTTTTCTGATTTTATTTAACTTCTCTATCACAAGGAAGTATCCCAAATTCTTTTAAGGAGGCAGTTATAATCCCTTAGCAGACAAACAATGTGAAGACCCCCTTCTTTTGAAAAACTATCAACCAATCTTGTTACTGCGTTTTTCCGCTAAACTATTAGAAGCCCATGTGGCACAAGCTGTGTGCGCCAATCTTAAAACCTCCAACGTTTTAAATATGCATCAAACTGGGTTTCACCCTAAGCACTACACTGAGTCTGTTATATTGGCAGTAAGGACTGCGATGAAGACCTGAGTTCTTCCTTTGGAGTTGGTAGACCTGTCAGCAGGCTTTGACATAGTTAACTACGAGTTCCTAGTGGACTGGATGGATGGAGGCTGCTGGACTCAAGAGCTCTGCTCTCAAGTGGATGAGATCCTTTCTCAGGGACCACAGATAATCGGTCAACTTAGGTCCTCTTAATGGCCCGGACCCCGGCTTGACCCCAGGGCTCCTCTCTATCTCCTCATATGTATTATATTTATATCAGACCTCTCATCCAGGCCCTGAATGTCTTGAATTGCAGAATTTACAAATATGCTGATGACCCTCAGCTGCTTATCAGACTTGATGGCTCCCTTGCTTCCCAGAGGAATTTTCAATCCATTAAATGCCTCATCTGGGATTGGATGGGCAATAACAAAACTGACTTATGGACTCCCTCTTCTTGGCCATTAGAAATGAGGGTGGCCCCCTCTCCAAACAATTTGCAACAAGCCTGGGAGTAATTATAGACCATAGGTTATTCTTAAAACCCAAGATTGGGTGAGTGATTTCAAATTTTTTTCTTCATGTTTCAGAACATTAAAAAGATAGCCAGGTTCCTGATGCATTACTCACGATGGTGATGGCTTTAATCACATACCACCACGGCTATGCCAATTCACTATTTCTTAGCATTCGATAAAACAAGTGAATATACTACAGAATATTCGAAACCAGCCTCTCAGACTTATTTTTAATAAACCTAGGAACTGCCATATTACACCTCTCCTATTGGACCTTCGTTGGCTCCCGGTGGAACTGAGGATTGTATTTAAAATCTGCTGGATCACCTTTAAGGCCCTTCATGATCTGGGCCCTCAATTCCTTCAAATCAGAATCAAGAAACATACTCCTAGTCAGCTGTTACGCTCCTACTCATCTAATATATTGACTATTCCTACATTTAAAAAGAAAAGGATGGGTGGTATTAGGTTCTCTGTACTGGCCCTAACTCTTCGGAACTCCCTTCCCCCAGCCCTCTGCCTCACCAATGATTTTATGAGGTTTAGGAAGATTTAAAAACTTGGTTATTCAAACGAGCCTCCCACATATGGTAACTCGTAATGTAGCGATTAGACTGGTCTCGCCCCCACCATTCACAGTGTTGTCATAAATGATGTAGTATCAGATGTTGCAGTGATGTTATCAGGGATGTCATAAAACATGTCATGAGTGTTGTAATATGGTAGGAAATTAGCAGTGCAGGGAGCGGGTGCGGTTGTAGTTACTTTAGAGAACTGGCATGTTTTAACTGACATTTTCACCTAACTATGACGTCCCTTTAACATTTGCTTTTTTCAAAGAATTTTGAAGGATTTGTTTTTAGCAAAAAGTAAGATGTTCCTCGCCATATGTGGCAAGGTTTGTGCATGGAGCTTGACCTGTGGCCAGGCCCTGCGCCTAACCCCCTGCTGGAAGCCAACCCAACTGTGCATACAGTCTTTGACTATGCTCTGTGTGGCATTGGGTGCAGGGCCTTTCCTGTGGCTAGGCTCTGTGCCCAGCTCCCTGTGAGTGCACTACCCCCACAGCACACAGCCAAAGGCTATGTGCAGCAAGTGGTTAGCTGCAGGGCCTGGCCTGCAGACAGGTCTTGCCCCAACCCCCGCGACTGCTGCCCTACCCCCTTCTGCACACAGACTTTGGCCGCAAACCCAGGGCCACCATTGTCCCTGACAGATCCCCTGGCAGGAGCAGGACATTTTCAACATTTTTGTTGGGTGCCCTGATGCACACCTGGGACACCCATAAGGCATCTTTCATTGGGGGCTGCAAGAAGAGCCCCAGGGCCCCCGCAGGCCCAGTGGTTCGCTGGCCAGCACCATACTGGGCGCTGTCTGGAGTTGGCTCACTAACTTTGCTCCCCCCTGAGAGCAGCATTTTTAAATGCTCCCACCGCGCAGGAGCAAAGTTGTGTGTTTCTGTCCAGAAGAGTACGGCTGAGTGTGCATTCACTCTCCCAGGCAGAATACAGCAGTGTCCAGGGAGATATGGTCCCTGGAACACTGCAGCTATATCGGGCTCTGGGGATGGGGTCCGCAGGGCCGATTTAAGACTCAGGAAGTAGCCCGACGCCCTCCTTCCCTTATTTGAATTATCCTCTGTCCCAGGGGATGGGATCCAGGGGCCCCTTCAAGGCCCGGAGAGGGGGGCATCCTTCCCCATTATATATATTTACAGGCCCCAGGGTGTGAGGTTGCAAGAGCCTGTCAAAGGTTCAGGGAAGAGTGGTGTGCGCCCCATCCCCCTAATAATTATTAGTCAGCCCCGGGGGACACCTGGGAAAGGCTTGAGAGGAGGTCAGGCACCCCATCCCTTAACATTAATAAACCATTCCCAGGTGATGGATTCCCTCGGGCCTATTTAAGGCTCAGGAAGGGAGGGCCGCATGCCCCCTCCCAATATTAAAGGTATATGTCATCCCCCTGGGCCCACCCCCGTGGGCTAAAATAAAGGCAAGTGACCACCATATTTCTTTTTTAATTGGATCCACGGATTCTCTGTAGATTTGCAGCGCCGATCAAAAAACAAATTACTTTTTTGTCATATTTGTATAGACAGGGTACTGAGTCGCCGAGTCCTAAAATGGCTGCCACCACATCTTTGTTGATGTGTTGGTAGCCAATCAGATCTTATCTTTCGATCTAGTGACTCCGCAGATCCTCCACGGCATGAAATATGCAAATATTTTTAACTAAATTGTTTAAAAACAACTAAACTGATTTACACCGTATTACTAAAAGCATGATTTCTGGACGAATATCTAGCTTTCTGCCAAATTTGGTGTAATTCCGTTCAGCCATTTTTGCTGTAGTTGTGTCTAATTTTCTTATGGAAATATTAATGGGGCAAACACGGTTAGGGAACAGCTCCCCCTTTTTCTGGGCCCCCCGCTTGAGGGATCTCCCCTAAACATGCCAGAAAGGAGCTGAGGTGGATGAGACTTTTTGGGAAAGTTTTGTGAAGGCACCAAAGTTATAAGCAAACCAAAAAATGCTTTTCCTATGGAAAAATAACTATGACTACCCATGCATATACACACATACTTATAGGGCCTTCGGGTGAACTCTCTTCTGCTACTGGTCTGTCTGAGTGTAATATACAGCCTTCGTTATTCCCTGACCACATACTCCATAGGGAAATGGTTCAATCCACATCAGTCATTGGATCACTTGCCCTGTAACTGACCACATTTTCTGATCCCATGTGCACATCCACATGAAAATGAGTGCTCTTCAGTATCAGGGCTAATATTGTATATACCAGCTATTGGTGGCAGGGAGCTGACTGTCAACCCAGTGTGAGGGGTTCAAAAGAAAAGGAAAGAAAAACACCAATGTGTTGCAATAGTGAGCATGGGTAAGAAACCGCAGGGGCAGGGGATTAGTCCCGACAACCAGGGCTAAGGAAGCATCTATATAAAGGGGAGCAGCCAACTAGGGTATCGATGAGTAAACACTCAGGGGCCGATTCCGATCTCGGCCGGTAGGGCTCCGAATCGGATTTGGCTTAACCGGATCCGATTCGGAGCCCTATTTCCCGACCGATTCGTACGTGCGTCCGGACGAGCGAGTACGATGCGAAATCGCCGACCGACTCGTTCGGGCGTCCCAACCGCTCCGACCGACACGTTCCCGGGTCGAACCGCACCGACCGACTCGCTCGGACACGACTCGCACCGCGCAATGGAGACGTTCCCGGCCGGGTAAGTACGATGCGCGCCGCGAGCAGTCCGACCGACACGCGCCGCCCGGCTCGAAAGAGCAGTCGGAGCCGTACTTCGGGGGTCCGACACGGACCCCCCTGTACACGTAGCCGCGCGAGTCGCACACAGGGGGGACCCATGGGTCCCCCCTACCTGTGCGTGTACGGCGCGAGTCGCTTCGCCGTGTACACGCTGTAGGGGGCGCCCTTGTTCGCCTCGCACCCATTGAGGCAATGGGAGCCCGTGTACGCGTTGTACGACCGGCTCCCATTGACTTCAATGGGAGTCCGACCGACTCGAGTACGATAGCATACGGACGCATCGTACTCGTTCGGTCGGGCTGCACGGGTCCGATTCGGCCGGAAATCTCTCCGGGTCCGGCTCGGTCAGAGAGATTTCCGGCCCGAATCGGAATCGGCCCCTCAGTCTCAAGAGGGCTCACATCCATCCGTACTGACAATATGCATCCCAAGTGTCCAGCGAGGATGCCACCACATGCTGCAGGGGTAGCAATCTCCATGTTGTTGTCTCAGCAAACGCCAATTTAGGAAGGTCCTTTAACCAGAGTGACAGTGATGGCGCCACCGTGGACTTCCAAGCCATGGCTATACACACTTCAGGAGAATGAACGGCAAGTCAGTAAACTGGCAGCGTGTCTGTTCCTATTCATATGAGCGATCATACCCAGGAGGCAAGAGAGAGGATAAACCAGACGGGGACAGTCAATGATATCAGACAGGGTTTGGACGGCTTCCCTCCAGTAGTGGGCAATCTCTCGGGACGCCCATACCATATAGTAAAAGTTGGCCTTGAGACAGGGGTGCCAAGGGTAACAAGGAGTAACACCTGGAAAGATACAATGAAGTCACATAGAGGGTCTGATAAGTCTGATTGACATACTTTAACTGGGTTTATTTCAGGCAGGAGTTCTTGAAAACACCCTGTATCTGTTCCAACATGTGGGTCCACTGTCTGCTCACCAGGTCCAGGCCAAAAGATAGGGCCCATTTATCTCTCAAGGCTTGTAGGGTCGAGATGCAAGGTTCCAACAACCCACCATATAGAAGTGTTACTGCACACCTGATCATGCCATGCTCCAACAGTACCTGTAATGCTGAGGATGTGGCAGGCTCAGCACACTTTGGCCCCCACATAGCCCCGATGGCCGCTACCAAGGCATTGTATGTCAAGAACTGGCCCTTCAAATTCTCCCATAATTCTAATAAGGCTCCCTGAGGACCTGAAAGGACATTAGGAGTTGGTGCTCGTTCAGGTCCCCCCAAGTGAGAACATCTGCCTACGTTCATGTGTTTGTGTTGTGATGGCTTTCAACCTGGTGAAACGCGGGAAGCACCCATAGCGGGAGCACAGGTGCATATAGCACAGGGCCACATCGCAGGGTCACGTATTTATCCCACCAATACTTAGCCACTCTGGCCAGGCACCCCACCCACAAGGCATCGTTCCCAAGCCCTCTTTCTCCAGAGAAGTGAACAGCTTGTATAAGGCCACTCATTTCCTCTCATAGCCCAGATCAAGTCAGAGTGGAGTGAGTTCAATATTCGGAAGCAGCCCTGGAGGAGGAGAAAATGCAAGGCTGAGAAATGGTAAAGCAACCAGGGCAGCATCAACATTTTTGCAATGGAGACCACGTCGATAGGAGAGAGAAGTAAGGAGTTCCAGAACCTCACTGAATAGTGCAATTCTGACAAAGCCCTAGCCAAATTGCCATCAATTAGATCTCGCTACATATGGTAAACATTCACTCCAAGGTTACAAATGATGTCATATTTCCAAAGACCCGAGTGACGTGTACCCTCCTGTTCCGACTCAGGAAGTGTAGAGAGGGGGGAAAAGACAGGACTCAGTCCAGTTCAACCTCAAGTCAGAGGCTCCACCAAACCATCTAGTGCCTCCATCACCCCAAGCAAGTCCTTGCGAAAATACCCGAGATATTTTAATGCATCCTCCACATAAAGTGAGACCAACTCCCAAGAGGGACCGCTCTCTATGCCCCACTGTCAGCCTTGATGATGAAACAGACCCGCCAGTGTCTCCAGAGCCAAAGCAAAGATGAGCAGGGCGAACAAACACACCTGTCAGGTGCCCCAGCGCACCGGGAATGTCACTGAAATTTCCCTGCTGGTGTGCACTCTAGGGTTGCAGCATGCCACACAAATAAGGCAAACCCAGGTTGTCAAATACCTTTTCAATATCCAGCGAAGGGCCACATCTGGGAGCCCACAAGACAAAACAGTCTACGAAGATTGAGGAACATATTTCTCCCAGGGATAAAACCATTCTGGCCCGGGTGGACCAAACTGGTAACATGGGCAGCAGCCGATTCACTATGATCTTCCCAAGGACCTTACAATCCGTATTGAGCAGAGAAAGAGGCCGATAGGAGTGCACCTTCAACGGATCTCTATCCGGCTTGAGAAGGTCCAAAATCAAGGCCTATCTCAAAGATGTCAGAATTATGCCTTTGGTCTTGGCTGACTGAAACATCTTCAGGAGCCTCAGGTGAGCATGGCCTGATACGCTGAATGAAACTTTACCGGGAGTCCAAGAGGATTCAGGGAGAGCCAAGTAACTCTTCGGCATTGTGAGAGAGTTCTCCTGCCCAGCAGCCACCCGAGAACAAGATCTCCCCTTCTCAGGAACTCTGTAACATACTAGTGAACTCACCATCTACAAGAACTTCGAACCCCAACCCACTGAGCTCAACAGCCTCCCCACACCAATGGATGCCTCCCCCGACCATCCTCTCACCACATGGGAACAGCTCACCACCCAGAACACAACAGCCATCATGAACTCCATCCACTCTGGAGTACCCACAGACCCTTGCCCCACTTCAACCTCGGAGGCAAGGAAATCAGTTACCAACTCAATTCCATCTTCAACGTATCCATCATCACAGCCACCTTCCTCGACGCATTGACACACGCAGAAGTTAGACCCCTCCTCAAGAAACCCTCTGCTGACCCCAGCAATCTCAAGAACTACCGCCCCATCTTGCTGCTCCCATTCCCTGCCAAAGTTCTCGAGAAGGCCATCAACCATCAGCTCACTGAATACCTGGGGAGAAACAACCTGCTCAACACCCCTCAATCTGGTTTCCATGCCAATCACAGCACTGAGACCACCCTGATCGCCACCATCGACGGCATCCATGCCCTCCTAAACAGGGGCAAATCAGCGGTCCTGACCCTCTTTGACCTCTCAGCAGCTTTCAACACCATATCCCACTACACACTCATCAAGAGACTTCACCACATTGGGATACAGGGTGTTGCCCTCAGATGGATCGCATTCTTCCTCAGAGGTCGACCCATACAATCGGCCTGCCACCCTTTGCCTCAGAACCAAAGAGAACCATCTGCGGTGTCCCTCAAGATTCATCCCTCAGCCTCACCCTTTTGAACACATACATTATGTGGCCAATATCTTCAGAACCCACAACTTCAAAATCATATCCTACGCTGATGACACCCAGCTCATCATCTCGCTTTCAGCAGACCCCTCCACCACAAGGACCAACATCCACAACTGCATGATGAACATCGCCAACTGAATGAAAACCAACTGGCTGAAGCTCAACACTGACAAGACCAAAGTGCTGATTTTTGGTAACAACGCCTCTTGTGGAACGACACATGGTGGCTGCTGAACTCTGACATACTCCGACAATGCAGCCTTGAATTCAACCTGGACAGCAAACTCACCATGAAATGACAGATCAGCACAGTCTCCGCTGCCTTCTTCCACACTCTCCTCATACTCCAAAGGATCTTCAAACGGCTCCTCATCGGCACAACAAAAACATCACTCAAGCCCTAGTCACCAGCCGGCTGGACTACAGAAATGCACTGTTTGCAAGGACCAACTCCCAACTCATGAAGAGACTCCAGCTGATACAAAAATCAGCAGCCAGACTCGGAAATGGACCCACATCACCCCCCACCTCAGGAACCTCCGCTGACTCTCTATCCAGAAAAGATCCCAATTCAAGATGCTGACACACGCATACAAAGCTCTCCTCGTCCAAGGACCAGCATACATCAACCACTGCCCAAACTTCCACCAACTCCCAGAGACGTTTGCTCCACCTCCCTTGCCCTCGCACAGACACCAGGCATCCGCTGAAGCTTCAGTGGAGGTCATTCCTTCTCCTAGCTTGCCACCAAGTCCTGGAACAGCCTTCCCCACCACCTCTGGTCAGCACCCTTTCTGGCAGAATTCAGGAAGAGACTCAAGACCTGGCTTTTCGACTGAGCTCAGCAACATAGCGCCTGTATACCCTTGCGGGTGAATAGCTGATTGATCTGTTCCTGGGGCCTTTTCGTGTGCCATCTAGTCCTATGCCAGGTAAACCTCAGCCAGTGTTAATGGCTCATCTTGGGCATGGCGGTGGAGAGGGTCTAGACAGGGGATCGGCAAACTATGAATGTGCTCAGAGTGAGTCGGCTGCTCAACCCCAACATCCTCTTGATTTATTGTGCTGTAATAATCAAGATAGGCTGCATTAATGTCTGACTGTGTAGTGAGTATGTCATTTGCCGGGGACCTAATGGCAGTCAGTGGGGGCCCTCAACCTCAGAGTGCAGCAACAACACCAAAGCACGTTACACCCTGTCACCCTCTGCATGTTGTTTGGCTACATAGTCTACATGGTCCGGCCTCCCAAATCTGTCAACAGGAGTCCTATAATCCACCCTGAGAGAAGTAAATTCGTCCAACCGGGCTTCTCCAGCCCCTGCCCAAATCTCTGCCTCCTGGATGACAGCCTCCATCACCGTCAGTTCCCACCTCAAGGTCACCCTCCCACCATAATCCGTCTTAAGACAGAGACCCTGCATTTCCACCATGACAGTGTCTCACTCCACCCTCCTGTTGGATGAAGCATCCTCATTAAGCTCCAAGCAATGGAGAACATGTGTGCCCAAAGTCTTGTGAAGGACATCATCCCGAAGTGCCTGAAAAAGTAATTGCCACATGGGAATGGGGGTCCGTAGCCTACCCCAAAACAATGCCATCAAGAGAGGGTTGCAGTCTGATACCATCTGGACCAAAGATTCAGTGGACCGAACAAACGGGGTCATTGCAGGGTGACATAGAAAAAAAACAGTTCTGGCATGGAGCGGGTGGACCAGGAAAAGTGGCAATAGTACAGCGCAAGAGGATTCAGGTAGAGCCGAACCTCTTGGAGTCTACTGTGTGTCAACCAGTCTGCAAAGGAATGCGCTGTCCGGGCCGCTTGCATGCCCTGAAGCAGGGGACTGGACGTATCCATGTGAGCATCTGGCACACAATTAAAATCCCCTCCCCATGGTGCATGAAGGTCACAAATTATCACCAGTGAGAGGGTATGCAGGAAATGGGACTGGCCTGCGTTGGGCACGTATAGCGCCACAAGGGCAATGGGGGTGCCATCCAACTGCCCTTCAACCACTACATAACGCCAATCAGGATCCACCTGTTAGATGTGAAAATCCCATTCTCGTTATATACTCGTTTTACACGATATTAGGTTAGCAATGTGCGGCTAAATGAGACACCATTCGTATTCATGTCATGTAACCCACTGAGTCATCCATGCAATGTGCGAGCTTCAGTTAGCAAGTTTGACTCCATTTTGTATTTTGTAATCCCTATTAGGCTGTGTCTGTACCAGGCCTCACTGTTCGTATTGCTTGCCTCAGCAGAACGCTGTATTCAGTCATTATTTTCTCTTTTGCTCAAGGTTGCCTTCTGACTTACTAATGAATAGGCCATTTTGCCCTCGCATACTTATCTTTGTGTGTAGCTCGGCTGCCATGTTAGGAGCAGCCGAAACCCAGCACGGCAACCTTGAGATAGTGATAACATGTACCCATCTGGCAGGTGGTAGTCCACCCCTCTGTGCCTCCTTTGTTCATGTTCGGCCTAAGCCAGTAACTTTCCATTGTGGGCGTGGTTAGGAGACCTTTGGGAGGAATGATTATGCATTGCCGACTGTTGGGGGGCCAGTCCCTCGACAGACATCTTAGGGTGCAGGTCAGATTGGACTCCTCTGCAGAGTATTGGTAATAAACGATTGTTTTGTATTCTCTACTGTCTGACCGACTCTGGGGAAGGCTATAAGGTGGTTGTAGGGAACCCGGGTGACCCTTTTCAGGTCACTTCCTTCAGTTGGCGCCCGAACAGGGACTCCGCAAGACCCGACTCGCCCGTAATCGGGTTGTAGGGTCGGGGTGGTGTCCGGTCGGTCGGGTGGATCGGGGATCCCCACACGATAAGAGCCTGGTTCTCTTGGCTGCCCCGCCCATCTGATCGGGCGACTCCTCGTCTAGTGGTCACCGGCCAGAGTCCTGAGAAGGCGGAACCTTGGATTTGACTGTTTGGTCCGAAGAGTCGGCAGAGGAGAATAATATTGCTCGACCTGAGTGCACCAGGTGAGTGACTTGAATTCTTGGGAAATGTGGCGCCATGGTTGAACGGCACAAGCCTACGGGCTGTGTCTGGTACAGTCTCTGGACTGTCTTGTCTTGAACTTGGTGGGTTTGTGGACCTTTGAAAGACACAGAGTGTTTGTGAACGGTCTACCAGGCCAACTGGAAATTCGGCCCATTCTTGAAAAGGTTTGGGGCTGTTTGCGAACAATCTGCCAGGCCAACTGGAATTTCGGCTTATTCTTGAAAAGGTCTGGGGCTAGAGCCTGTCTTCTTGTCTTGGTACAGTCTGCGGACTGTCTTGTGCGGGTTTGGACCACTTGGAATTGGTTCTTGGATCATTTGTTGGTTGGTGTTCTGTTTGTACGTTGGGGACAGTGTATGTGTCTTATATTAAGATGCCTTGTCTAAGTAAGTTTGGGTGTTTTGGATGTCGGTGTTGTTCCACTGAAGCTCGATTGGAAGAGAGGCAGCCGGCGCCTCCAGAGGGTACCCCAAATTTTGATGTATACGTCAAGCATGGCATTGGCCCTATTATGTTTAGCACGTTGTGGAATAAATATACGAGGGACAATGTCGATCTACAGTGGCCACTTACTGGCACATTTGATGAGCAAAAGTTGAATTACTTGCAGGACAAATTGTTCTCCAAAAAGAGCAGACAGTCGATGTTTGATTCTCTGAGAACATGGCAGAAGGAAGCGAAGCAACGACGTATGAGAGCAGAGAAGCAAGCCCGGAGGGGGCAGACACAAACGATAACGCAGAAGGCAATAGCTTATGATAGAGAAAAGATCGAGAAAGGCATAGAGTGTGCGGACAGGAAGTTTCGCTTGCAGAGTGATAAGTGTTATGTGGCTAGGGAGGAAGGTGATGTCTTCGTTGAGGGGTTGATGGATTCCCGACACCCACCTCTCTATGCCCCCGAACGACTATATCCCGTAATTCCGACACCTGAGTCTTCGGCCTCTGGTTCTGTTTTTCCTATTCTTTCTGTTTCTAGCTCTACTGCTTCAGCCTCGCCCCGCCCGCTTCTTCCCCACTCTTGCCAGTTACAGGGGCTGGTGCCGTCCGTTCCTCTACTCTGTCTCCGACCCCGTGCCCATGGTCACACCTCCTCTTACTCCTGCGGCACAGTCTTTGAGCGCAATGGTACCTGTTTCTTCATCTGCTCTTTCCCCTTTGGGTGTGTTACCTCAGACATCGCGGAATGCCGAGACGCCTGTGCGTGGAGTGCATGAAGTGAATTGGGCTGCGGCACGTGAACACATGGATAAAGTGTTGGTGCGCTCTGCTGTGGGTGATGAGGAAAAGAGAATGGTGGCTGACCAGGCTGCACAGTGGGCCCGGAATCCGATTTATAGTGTGGAAGATGTGTGGAGTGTGATGAAAGATTACGAGCAGTTTATACAGCAACATGCTCCTAAGCATACGTCGGCCACGCTGATAGGATTGTGGGAACAGTGTTTCAAGGGTATTGCACCGCAGATAATTTATGTCATTCGGGACAGGATATATACTACAGATATGGCCCCAAATGAGGTTTTCAGTAATGTGACGACATTGGTGGGTTATCCGTGTAGATTGCTTCAGAAGGTCCCGGCAACAGTGTCACAGTTCCCCATGAGGGAAGTTATTCCCATTTACCACCCCGAAATACCAGAGTTGCGAGATGGGAATAATATTGTTACTCGCCCACGAGTGGCGGCCCATTTCCAGGAACAGTGGATCTACACTCCTTGGAAGAGGAGTGAGGTAATATCCCTAAAAGGGCAGTTATCGGACCCTCGGAAAAATCCAACAGCGTACTATAAAGAATTGACGGAGGCGTCCTCCTCCACAGTAATGACATTAGCTGATATAGAATTGTTTTTCGGTCTGTTGGTACCGGTGGATATATGGAGACAGGTGCATATGCAGGATCATGTGGTGGAATTGGGTGGAACATGGGATGAGATTAGGGCATGGGATAAGGAGCGCAAGCCCGGTGAGAAGCCGAAAGCGGAGCTATCAGCCTTGCCGGGATGTATTATCACTTACATGCACTCCCATATCCCGCCAAGACGAGTGGATTGGGACAAGTTGACTGCATGTCGTCAGAAGAAGGATGAAAGTGTGTCCGATTTCTTTACTAGGTTTGAAGGGGTGTTTCTGGATTTTAGTGGTCAGGATCTATCGCTGGAGGGTGGTGTTCATCTGTTCGTCAACAGGTTTGTCACTAATTTGCTTCCTGAGATTGCGACTAGATTGCAGGCAGCGGAAAGTACTTGGACCACCTACTCCCCGTCAGTAATATTGAGTATGGCACAGTACTACGAGCATAGAGAGAATGAGGACAAAGAGAAGGTGGAGAAAAAGTCAAAGGAGTTGAAGACGAGGGTGTTGATGCAGCAGGTGGCAAGGGGGAACGGTAGAGGAAGGGGTTCGGGTCCCGCTCAGCGGGGATCCCGGTCTGACCGGAACAGTACATCGGGTGCGCCCGTAGGCTACAACCAATGTGTGTATTGTAAAAAGGAGGGGCATTGGCAAAGTGAGTGTCCGGAGCTACTGCAGAAAGTTGAGGCCCGAGAGGTAGGGGTTCTAGAGGACGTGGTAGAGGAGGAGGTGGTCGCAGAGAGGGTCAGTTTGAAGATACATCGTATGATCAGCAGAGCAAGAACTATTTCGACGACCATCGGGCAAGGCAGTACTATCATGACGACTATGACATGGACGAAGTGACGGGGATGTCCCACAGCTAGGACAGCCAGGGACAGGGTAAGGGACCGGTTCCAGTGCCTGTAGATCAGTGGGGACCATATGTCACTGCGGCTTTACAGGGCACGCCCAAGACGTTCTTACTTGACATGGGTGCTATGAATAGCTCTGTTTCTCGTTCGCTGGTCCCAGGGGCAGCTCTGTCTGGCCAAAACAATGTTTTGGTAGGTTTTTCAGGCATGCCGGTTGTTAGCCCCAGTTCCAAACCTCTTGCTTTGACTATAGGTCCCTTTACGGTGGACTTGCCATTTCTGTTAACGACAAATTTTGGGGAGAATTTGATGGGATTGGATTTGTTGAAGAGATTACATGCCACCATCTTTTGTTCTCCAGATGGTGTTTACATGACTGTTGGGCCACAAGTGGCTCGCGCAAAACAATGCTTTGCAAAAGATGCACCCCTCCCCGCAGAGTTCAAGGAGGTGCCCCGTAGTTTATGGGCAGCAGGAGACACGGATGTAGGGTTACTCCAGATCCAGCCAGTCTCTATTACAGTTAAGGATAATGCTGTATTGCCACGTACTCCCCAGTATAAGATTTCACAAGCAGGAGAAAGGGCTTTGTTGCGAATAATACAGGATTTGATTAAGTCTGGTGTGGTTGAGGAGACAGTAGCGAATGTGTGTAACAGCCCTATCCTTCCGATTCTTAAGAGGGCTCCCTTGGACTCTTCTGATGCTCACCCGGATGTTTATCGCTTTGTAATTGACCTCAGAGAGGTCAATAAAATAGTTGTGCCCCAATATCCTGTAGTCCCAGACATTACCACGGTATTGACAATGATTCCCCCGTCAGCAAAGTTCTTTTCCGTCATTGATTTGAAGAATGCTTTCTTTAGCATTCCAATTCATACCGATAGCAGATATCTGTTTGGATTCGCCTTAGCCGGAAGGAGTTTTACATTCTGTCGTGCTCCTCAAGGCTATACAGAAAGTCCTACTATCTATAGTCAAGCTCTACAAAGTCATTTGGATTCTTTGGTGCTTCCCACTGGTAATGTGCTATTGCAGTACGTGGACGATCTCCTTGTGGCCTCTGATACTGAGGATAGTTGCAGAGACGCCACCGTTAAATTGCTGTTGCATTTGGCACATCATGGCCATAAGGTGGCCCTTTCTAAATTTCAATATTGTCGACAGGAGGTCACCTAATTAGGTCACCTACTGTCGAAGGAGGGTCGCAAGCTAACACCTGAGCGCATAGCTGCTATCACTAATATGCCTGTTCCTAAGACTCAACGTGAAGTGCGTGCATTTATTGGCATTACCTCGTATTGTCGACACTGGATCCCCAATTATTCCTTACTAACAAAACCCCTCCTTTACCTGACCACCAAAGAAGTGCATGCACCCCTGCATTGGACGTCTGCATGCCAGCAAGCTTTTGAGCAATTAAAGGCTGCGCTTTGCTCTGCTCCTCTGCTCGGTACTCCTGATTACCAGAAGCCTTTTGTGCTTTACATACATGAGGCAGACGGTTGCGCGCTTTCTGTTCTAACACAGGGCTTTGGTGGTAAGCAAAGACACTGCCCTTATTTTTCTGCAATGCTGGATAACGTAGCGATACCAAAGGGGATGATGGACGGAGCGCTTGAGCAAATCAAACACTCACCCCCAGTCAACTGATCTGGGTTTAATCCATCATCATTCTTTAGCTCACTCCACCACCTCAGTTCAGACATGGCCCTATGCAAATCAGTCTGACCCTGTGCCTCATGGGAACAGTCCAGCCCGAACTGCCAAGCCATGTCTTCCCTGGACCGGAAACAAGCATCCTGGGACCGGATTCTGGCTATTCAGCCGTCATCAGCCAGGCTAGCTTGAATCCAGTGGCAAAGTGAGCAAGGGACCCACGTCTGGGCATACCCTGCCAACTTAGGGCGAACAAAGTGATACCAAAGGGGATGATGGACGGAGCGCTTGAGCAAATCAAACACACACCCCCAGTCAACTGATCTGGGTTTAATCCATCATCATTCTTTAGCTCACTCCACCACCCCAGTTCAGACATGGCCATATGCAAATCAGTCTGACCCTGTGCCTCATGGGAACAGTCCAGCCCGAACTGCCAAGCCATGTCTTCCCTGGACCGGAAACACGCATCCTGGGACCGGTTTCTGGCTATTCAGCCGTCATCAGCCAGGCTAGCTTGAATCCAGTGGCAAAGTGAGCAAGGGACCCACGTCTGGGCATACCCTGCCAACTTAGGGCGAACAAAGCGATACCAAAGGGGATGATGGACGGAGCGCTTGAGCAAATCAAACACTCACCCCCAGTCAACTGATCTGGGTTTAATCCATCATCATTCTTTAGCTCACTCCACCACCCCAGTTCAGACATGGCCATATGCAAATCAGTCTGACCCTGTGCCTCATGGGAACAGTCCAGCCCGAACTGCCAAGCCATGTCTTCCCTGGACCGGAAACAAGCATCCTGGGACCGGTTTCTGGCTATTCAGCCATCATCAGCCAGGCTAGCTTGAATCCAGTGGCAAAGTGAGCAAGGGACCCACGTCTGGGCATACCCTGCCAACTTAGGGCGAACAAAGCGATACCAAAGGGGATGATGGACGGAGCGCTTGAGCAAATCAAACACTCACCCCCAGTCAACTGATCTGGGTTTAATCCATCATCATTCTTTAGCTCACTCCACCACCCCAGTTCAGACATGGCCATATGCAAATCAGCCAACAGCACCCGAACAGCAGTGAAACTCGACAGCCGGAAACATTGGGTGCACGGCACTCATTACAAAAAGATACCTCTCACACTCCCCTACGACAAGTGGGTGCGAGACGGTATTGCTGATCAAGAAGGGGAAAGGGTGCCCCGCTTTGTTCCTTTCTCTGACGCCCAGCTAAGGGGGTACAGACAGAAGCAGAGAGTGACGCCGCCCTGCTTGAGGCGCTCCCTCCGGAAACAAGGGCAGCCCCAGTTTCTCCCCCATCTGATTCACAGGCACCTGAGTCCTCCTGCCTTTCTGAGCCTGAGTTTCAACCCCTTTTTGTTGATGAAACAGTGCCTGGAGTTGACAGGTACAATTTGCGCCCACGAAAGAAGGTCAGTGCGCCAGAGGGATAGTTCAGGAGTGAGGGAAGGTCTTGAGATTAGAGTATAGGTTCTATGTCTGCGGTGCCTGCGTCAGCTTAGGGTGAACGACACTGGTGCACTGCCTGAGACACTGGACAGGATCGTTGAGGGTACTTGCCCAGGAGGGAGGGTGTCCTATCCTGCGAGAAGAAGGATTTGTTTCCAGCAAGGGCCGCGATCGCTCGACCCCACGAGGGAGTGCTTCAAAGAACCATTGTTGATGAACGATAGGAGCTTGCCAGCGAGGCTCTAAAAAGGACGGTGGGTAACTTGTGCCCCTCTGGTCGGTTGTATTTTTGTGGCTCCTGTTCTTAAGGCTTTTCTCATGTTCCCATTTGGCCGTACTTTCATGGAAGAAGAACAGCCCCAAGTGGCACTGCCACCAGGGCAGGGTGGTCCTGTGTGGTCTAGCTGGTCTATTAAGAGTAAGATAGTAGTGGTAGTGTTCATCCTCATAGTAATGATAACACTGGAGTAGTATGGTATTTAGAAGAACAGCATCCTGTGCGCACCTTGATAGGGACTACCCCGGCTTCACCTGAGCATCTGTTCTTTACGTTGCCCCCACATAAACAGAGACATAGACAGACATATGTCGAAAATGCCTTCCTGCAAATGCTTCACCAGGTACACAATACGACGAATGCCACGAATTGTTGGGTGTGTGGGTTACTCCCCTCAGTCATGCACAAGAATGATTTGCTGGTGTCTTTACCACTGTCCTATCTAAGTAGTTGTGAAGCACGGTTCCTGTTGCTTTCCATGGTGTATATACATTATCATACTGATGCCATGAATATGACGGAGTCTGATTATGAGGCAGTGTTGGAATACATAGTAGTACACCAAGGTTATACACCTGGGAGAGGAGGAAAGGAGGGTACCTTACATCCACATGCTTGCATGAATGTTTATGAAGGAAACAAGAATGCCACATGGCTGCAAAATGAAATGTTGGATTTTCAGGGGTTCAATGTTACCGAATATTTGAAATGTTTCCATGCACGAAATATCACTGAAGATAAAGCCCTGCCCGTACCTGTGGTTCATACAGCAGCTAGTTTCTGTGTCGAAGGATCTGGGAATATTCTAGTGGGTCAGAGCAGTTGCAACTATACCTATCGACTAAACACTACTAGTAGCCCACCTTTGCTCACACCCCCTAATGCATATTCTGTTTGTGGAGAGCAGGCTTACACCTGGCTCCCTAGAGGATGGTCTGGCCGGTGTTATGTCTCTTTCCTTCTACCTCCTGTTTACATTGCACCGTCCAATTATCACAAAGACCATAGGCTGCAGCGGAGAAGTGTATACTTGTCCAGAGTCAGGAGAATTATTGACACGGCAGATATTGATCAAACAGATACTACTCTACAGCAATTCATGGATACCATGAAGGGTATCGTGCCTTTCTGGGGACCTATGTATAATAGTGTCAGCATTGGTCGCCTCACCAGGGTTGTTGAAGGGGTCATCAACACTACAGCAGGCATACTCACCAACATCACAGCTGAGCTTCAGGCTACAAGACTTGTTGCTCTTCAAAATCGTATGGTTTTAGACGTCATCCTTGCAGATAGGGATGGAGCTTGTCGTGTCATAGGCAGCAGTTGCTGCGTTTACATCCCAGACCACGCCCCTAACGTATACTCCGCTATCCAGAAGTTACACAGGCTTGCATCCGATATTCATCAGGAGAATGGCTCATGGTCCTTGACAGGGTGGTTTTGGGGTCTGATGTCATCCTGGGGTTGGAAGATACTTCTTTTCCTAGTAGCTATCGCAGGTGCCATCTTCATGTGTTGCCTATGTGTCAACTGTCTTCCAGCATGCTGTACCTATTGTGTGAGTAAACTCACCCCTGTCTCTAAATCGCCAGGCCGTAATGATAAAGTCTCTAATATGATGCAGATAGATGAGGGTATTCTTGAATATTAGAAATATATATTGCAATACGTATGTTGCTTATTCCTTTTGGATATTACAGTCATTATGCATTTCCTATTTTCCCTGCTTAGAATTGTAAAGACCCTACCTGCTAGCCAATAAAGCATTTAGCCTCCCCTGCTAAAAGGAGGGTCTGTTAGATTTGAAAATCCCATTCTCGTTATATACTCGTTTTACACTATATTAGGTTAGCAGTGTGCGGCTAAATGAGACACCATTCGTATTCATGCCATGTAACCCACTGAGTTATCCATGTAATGTGCGAGCTTCAGTTAGCAAGTGTCACTCCATTTTGTATTTCGTAATCCCAATTAGGCTGTGTCTGTACCAGGCCTCACTGTTCGTATTGCTTGCCTTAGCAGAACGCTGTATTCAGTTATTATTTTCTCTTTTGCTCAAGGTTGCCTTCTGACTTACTAATGAATAGGCCATTTTGCCCTCGCATACCTATCTTTGTGTGTAGCTCGGCTCCCACGTTAGGAGCCGCCGAAACCCAGCTCGGCAACCTTGAGATAGTGATAACATGTACCCATCTGGCAGGTGGTAGTCCATCCCTCTGTGCCTCCTTTGTTCATGTTTGGCCTCAGCCGGTAACTTTCCATTGTGGGCGTGGTTAGGAGACCCTTGGGAGGAATGATTATGCGTTGCCGACTGTTGGGGGGCCAGTCCCTCGGCAGACATCTTAGGGTGCAGGTCAGATTGGACTCCTCTGCAGAGTATTGGTAATAAACGATTGTTTTGTATTCTTTACTGTCTGACCGACTCTTCATTTTGGGGAAGGCTGTAAGGTGGTTGTAGGAAACGCGGGTGACCCTTTTCGGGTCACTTCCTTCACACCCTCCAGCACATGATCTAAAGTGGCACCGTAGGTGCCACTCAAATCAAGTCACCCCTGGTGTATGCTGAATAGACAGTGCCTGCAACCTGCCCCCTCTAGTGAAGCTGCAAGCAAAGCAACTCCACAGATGTCATGTGTGTCTCCTAAAGGTATGCTATGTAAATGTGTGTATGCTTCATATTGGAATACACATGGTGGCAACGTCTGGGATTCCCCATTCCCTGCACATTCCAGGATAAAATGTTGTAGTTGGGGGGAATCAACAAAACATGAAGCTATAATTCAGTTGCCAGAGCACCCCCAACCCTTCCCCATCTCAAGCCACCCATACTCCCCGACCCGCCCCCTCTGGTAATGCGCTAGCGATCAGACACAGACAAGAAAGCACAAAAAAGCGAACAACAACCCCAGCTTCCCTCCCCTGGTCGAAGCAAAAACAAGCCCCAGACCAGTAACAAGACATAAAGCAAAACAAAACCAACAAGGTCCACCAAGGTCAGGAGGGCAGAAGATCCAGCAGTAGCAAAAGTGTGTGGGGGCAGGCCTGCCTGCTACACCAGAGTTGAGTGAGACCCTCAAGCACAGAGAGGCACAGCAAACCATTGTACCAAAAAGACAGCACAAAAGGATTATTGGCCCCAGTTCTAATAACGTGGCCCGTGGTCATCGGGGTGAGGTCAGGGCCAGCACACAGCTCAGGGAGAAGGTTAGCCAGGGCACATGTCTGCTCCCCCTCCAACAAGCACACAGACGGAGCAGGTGAGCCCATGGTATTGCTATTGCAAGACTCCAGTTCCACAACCACCAGGGCCCGCTCCCTCGCAGCCTGCTCCTCCGTAAGCCTCCGTTGTTTCTCTTGGCTGAGGCGACACTCCCTTAGACTGCAGACGCGAAGAAATGGGTAGATCCACAATCCATGACTCACAGCTTGACCGGGAACATGAAGGTGTAGAGCAGGCATGAAGGATCTGCGTTGGGACTGCACTTCTGTCGTGTATTCATGGGGCTGTTCCTTACCTATCAGGGGCCCTTCATGAACGCAACCTGTAGTACGTACTCACGGTCCCAATATTTGAAAAGTCACGCCACCACTGGTCATGGCGGGGCCCTGGGTGGAGGTGGCCTGCTGGGGACTCTGTGTGCACACTCCTCTGAGAAAAAGGTGGACCTCCATCCATCAAGCACAGTGTTAAGTCGTCAGTCCTCAAGAAAAGGTCCATGTTGGGGCCTACCGCCCCTCCGGAAGCCCCAGTATGTGGATATTATTGCACTTCGAGCGACGCTCAGCATTATTTGCGAGACTACGCAAATGAATCACTTCTGCCTGGA
Organism: Calotriton arnoldi; assembly: GCA_963921515.1. NCBI lineage: Eukaryota > Metazoa > Chordata > Amphibia > Caudata > Salamandridae > Calotriton > Calotriton arnoldi. Next base: position 171,497 of record CAWUFW010019187.1, read on the forward strand.
GAGCCTTCAGGTAAGATTGCATGTCCACCATAGAAGGACGCAGACCAGCCAACATAGATCCTGAGGTTCCCTCAGCCCCCAGCTGCGTGGCACCTGATGGGGTGTGGGATGCCCCTCCTTTGCCCTTGGGCCTCCTTCAAACAGAGCTGCTTGACTATGTTGGAGAAGGTAGGCACCAATGGGTAGAGTGTTACAGGGCAATGTAGCGGCCAAACAGGGAAGAATGCCTAAGGCTCTCCCTCAGAGCGAGGTCCTCAGGAAACCCCTCAGGGGAGTCTCACACAGCACTCATCCTCACCCCACTGAGAGGGTCCATGCAGCAAGAGTAGCAGTCCAGTGAGGTGTGGGAAGGGTTCCTAGTGGCAGTCACATGTCCCATGAACCCCCGTCCCTCCAGAACATCTGCCGCCACTCGGGCTAGAGTGCAGGCCCCTCGACCCGGTCCCCCGGAACGCCAAACACAGCACCAGGGGAGTCAGTAAAGTGCCCCCCACTCTTCATGCACTCTTCCCAATTGTGTGGGGTGCCATACATTCATGTAGCAATGGGGAAAAGTGCAGGATAGTACCCGGAGGCCCAGGATATCAGGGGGCCAGACAACAGCGTTCAATAGCACAGCCAAGGTTCAATTAGAGGGGGAACCCAAAGTCTCTTGTCCGCTCCACTAAAGTGGCACTACAAGGGTAGAGCAGCAACAGATACACACCTCCCATACGTGCGAAGCGCCATCCATCAACATCCTGTGGCAGGGGGAGGGCAGCATAGCGAGAAGTGATGTGGCTGCATCATCAAGGCCTGATGGCCCAGGCCTCTCCACAGGGGCCACAACCAGCCAGTGAAAGATAACAGGGGAAAAACACAATAAGTATGCAGGACTTCAAAGCCTTTGGGGGGGCCCTGGCCTACCCACCCCGTGTGGGGGCCCTAAGCAGTGTATTCATGCTCTGGTGTGGGAAAGACTACACTGCCTGCTCCTGCTGATCCAAGGGCTGACTTCACCTCCAACATGCCCGGATCATGGCATCACGTGAGGCTCTGGCTTCGGCCTTGTCAAGGGTGTCACTGCAGACGCTGGGGAACACTCTCCTTCACTGTTGAAGGCCGGTTCCCCCTTTTGCCAAGACCTCCAGGGTGACCCCTACAGCTATCAGATGGGGGTCGCCGGTCTACAGGGTGCTGTTGGGTGGACAAGGCACATTGAGCTCTTCACCTCCCATGCGTGCGAAGCACCATCCATCAACATCCTGTGGCAGGGGGAGGGCAGCATAGCGGGAAGCGTAGTGGCTGCATCATCAAGGCCCGATGGCCGAGGCCTTTCCACAGGGGCCACAACCAGCCAGTGAAAGATAACAGAGGAAAACACACAGTAAGGATGCAGACCTTCAAAGCCTTTGGGGGCCCCTGGGCTAGCCACCCAGTGTGGGGGCCCTCAGCAGTGTATTCATGCTGTTATGTTTCGTATATAGGCCCTAATGTAGACACGTTCATATATGCCATAATGTAGAACTACTCGTATATGCCCTATTATGGTCATACTCGTATATGCCCTATTATGGTCATACTCGTATATGCCCTATTATAGTCATGGCTCCTAATATAGGCATGATCTTTCACCTACATTAGTTCCCTACAGTACACAACGAGCTCTGAGGGTTGAATGTTATCTAGTCTGTGGTTAGAACACTGCAAGGTCTTTCCAGAACACAGGCCTACAATGTACTCATAAATTATGCATGAGCATTCACCAGCTACATCTCCCGCATAATGTGTATGTACAAAGTTCACCCTGACGTCTTCCTCATGTCTAACAAAGACCAATACAAACAATACTGAGGGACGAGACACTTTAGGGTATAAATACACCACATCTTGCCACGGTAAGATAGAGGGAACCGAGACTTCCATGCTGACACACTGACCAGAGACGCTGAGGCTCCTGCATGCAGTCGCTCCAGCTGACAGCGGTCTGACACAGCCCTTGCGGGGTGTCCAGCTCGAGACCAGGACGGTGTCCCACGCTCTCTCTATTCAGTTATGGGGGTTCGACTAAATCCTAGAAGGATTCTTGGCTCTTAGGCTTTTAGACCTACACATATGCTAGGTACACTCAGGTACATCTAGTTAGGCATCGTAGGAGTACGCGCACTTTCATGATGCTTTTCATATTCATGTATGTATTCATGATTATTGCAATATGGTAGAACTGTTCTATCCTTTCACTTTGATCGTACTGCTGATAATATATCTCTGCTATTGTCTGCTGATTGCTGTAGCACATATATTTTACACTACAATAACAACTGTTCAATAAATACTTATTGAAACGCCCAGACTGTTTATTCTGTGTAACTCTCTGAGACAAACCGAATAAGAAAGCACAAGTGACTGAGCGAAAGGTAGTACACTGTTTCCACGATTCTGAGGAATTAGGGTTGTCATGGTCTAAGGTTGCCAGGAACTAATCTCTCCCCGATAAGAGGAGATTCTACTGGCACTGTGAGCTACCTAATGTAAATCCGGCTAACATATGCGGTGGGGGTGCACAGAATCAGTCTAACACCAAGCCCACGGTTTATGTTATCCAAACGCGCAGGTCCTGCAGGGGTACTATAGGAACTACACGACAATGCTCTGGCATGGGAAAGACGACACTGCCTGCTCCTGCTGATCCAAGGGCTGCCTTCACTTCCAACATGCCTGGATCGTGGCATCACGTGAGGCTTTGGCTTCAGCCTTGTCAAGGGTGTCACCGCGCATGCTCTTCTTCACTGCTGCAGCCCGGTTCCCCCTGTAGCCAAGAACTTCAGGCTGAACCCTACAGCCATCAGATGGGGGCACCTGTCTCCAGGATGCTGTTGGGTGGGTAGCTGCATGGAGCTCTTTACCCCGCATCAGTCCTGGCTGCCATCTTGGCCACGTCTCACACCCATCAGCTATGTTTAGTTTTATTATTGGAAGCATATGCCCACTGTGTTTAGACTGCAAGTTTTCTTTTTTTATATTTGCATACTTTTAATTTATCTTGCATACGTTGTTGAGTTTGTGTCTGTTTTATTGTGCTTGTGTCAAAGGGTGAATGCAAGATTGAGTCAGTAAATTGATGAATGGATGCATGAGTGGAAAGATGAGTGACAGAGGGAATGATTGATGGCTCATTGAGTGCCTAAACCCACCAGTGACAGAAAAGGCACTTTCGTATATAAGCGAGACCTATTGACATTGCCAATGCTGGGTGTTAAAGCTTATGGTCAATAGAGCAGGACTGCGTTGTTTATGGTGGTACAGCAATGATCAAGGCTATAGGACAGATCTATTTATCATTAAAAGTTATGATAAAGACAGAAGGACTGACATATTTACTATGAAAAGCATATGTTAACACCAATAGGCATTTAAGGATGAATTGTTGTTACACTCTGATAAAGCTTTTGGAGGTACATTTTGCTGCATGGAATCTCGCAGATTACCGTAATAGACAAGTGTTTCGGTGTTTGTTACCCCCAGGAACAAACCTTGGGTATAGAAGATTTGCACTGTGCTAGTTCTTGTTAGCCCATTTAGCAGGGACTGTATTTTGTTCTGTGAACTCTGATTTTGTATATTTGTGTGTTTTTATGTTTTGGCTGAGGGTTACCTTGTGGGAAGGTTTATGCTCACTGTAGTACGAGTGAGCTGGCTATGACAACATACTAACAACAAAGGCTATAGGCTTGATTGGCCCACTGAGAAACGTTTTGTTCAATGCCACAGGTCTGATCTGTTTATTTTGAAACATAATGACAAAGACAGTAGGCCTAATGTATTTAATGTGAAATGCACTTGTTAAAGCTAACATGCTGTTAATGGTGGATTGTTATTTTACTATTGTTAGAAACTGGGTCTCTAGTTGGCAGAGGTTTGCACCCTGTCCAAATAGGGACCACAATCCTAGTCAGGGTAAGCTAGATGCACACTTTAAATGAACCCGTGCTCACCCCATGGTAGCTTGGCACAGAGTAGACAGGCTTAACTTAAGAGGCAATGTATAAAGTATTTGTACAACCCACACACACAGTGACACAATGGAAACACCACAGGTGCGCAGGTTTAGAGAAATAGAGAATATTTATCTGAGTAAAACAAGAACAAAACAACAAAAATCCTATCAGTATGTCAAGATATGAATTTTTTAAGAATAAATGCAAAAACAGTGCTTACAAGTCAATAGCGCTAAAAGGTTACTTGAGGTTGCGAGCTACCATGATAAATCCAATGTTCAGGCCGATCACAATGGTGGGCAGGCCAGGTACAAGACTCATGCAGGTCCTGCCGAAAAAGTACCTTTGATGGAGCAAAGCATCGACGCCTAGGACACAATTCGTAGATCTTTTCCACGCAGTCGTGTCGCTGCGTCGTCATTGATTCCATTGAGATGCAGGCAATGCGTCACCGTCGAGCAGCACAGAGTGTCGTTATCGGGCCACGCAGGCTGTAGAACCCCTGTCGTTGAGCAACATCTGCATCGGCATCAAAGGGCAATGAGTTGGTTCCAATCAATCCAAAGGTGACGATGCATCGGTTTCGTAGCAAAACAGCTGCAGAACCCACTTCTGGGGCCCAGGACTGGAGGGGGAGCACCTTAGGCAAGGGAGGCTCACAGATGGTAGACTCCAGCAGCACCAGCAGAATTGAAGGAAGTCTTTTGTGTGCCTGAGACTTCAGAAAACAGGAGACAAGCATGCAAGCCCTTTAAGTCACTCTGGGTTCAAGTGAGATTGGTCCAGTCCTTGTCCTCAGCAGGGCAAAGATCAGCAGGCAGCAGGGCCGCTCAGCAAAGCAGAAAAGCAGTTCCTCAGAACAGTCACTCAAGGCAAAGTGGCAATCCTTACAGCACACCAGACTTTACACCAGCAGAGTTCTTCCCAGGTCCAGTAGTGCACTGGTTCGTTAGGGTTAGAGCCCCAGTACCTATACTCAAATGTGCCTTTGAAGTGGGGGTGACTTCAAAGCAGCTCCTTGAAGTGCACAGGTCCCCTTCCATGCCAGCCCTGTCTGCTAGGCTATCTGTGAGGAGTAATCAGGCCTTTGTGTGGGGCTAGGACACAGCATATTCAGATGTACGTGTGAGATCCCTCTCCCCGTTCCTGCCCAAGAAGGCTTTCAGAAAGCAGATTAATGCAGATGGGGCCTCTATCACACCCACCCTCACTGTGTTTGTGGCTGTGTAGAGGGAATGCACAAAGTGTAGCTGTCACCCAGCCCAGGCATGTATTGCAATTGTATTTATATAGCGCTTACTACCCCTGACAAGGCGTCTAAGTGTTTTCTGTAGAGTAGCACACTACTCTGGAACGCAAAAAGGTTAGTGGTGAATTAGTATAGGGAAATATGAGTTCATTTGAGTTGTGGATATGTGAGTCTGTTAGTTGGATTGAAAATCATAATGGAGGTATTGAAGAGGAAAGAGTCTTGAAAGTGTTTATTGTGAGATCATAGTAGTAGGAGGAGGTTTGGGATGAGTAAATGAGAGATGGAGGAGGGAAAGACTCTAGAAATGAATTAGGGAGATGATAGTAGTAAAATGAATCTTCAGATGAGTCCGTAGAGGGATAGCTGAGGGAAGAATTTACAAAGGGTTGTTTGGGAGATCATAGTAGTAAAATGAGGTTTGGGGGTGATCTTAGGAGGGATAGAGGAGGGAAGAGTCTACAAAGGGTTATTTTGGAGAAAATAGTAGTAGAATGAGGTTTGGGATGAGTCAGAGAGTGGCAGTAGAGGATATATTGAGAGAGGTATAGGGTGAAACATAGGGTAGGCAATGGAGAGACTCAATTGCTTTTTTATTATTATTTTTTTACAGTAGGAGTAAAGCAATAAATGTATAGATACATAAGTACATGGAGGGTATGCATGTTTGAGGAGGTTAACATATCAAGATTTAAGTTGTATTTAATAAACTCAGACTTTCAAGTGTTGCTGTACTTTAATGCAATTTATTTGTATTTTTTTTTATAAAATATTTTTCAATATTTCCATTGTGAAGCAATTGTAGATAAATAGTTACGATAATATTTACATTTTGTGATAGATAAATAAACAGAGAACTATAAGCATTGAATCAAATTACTTATATGAAAACTATGCAGTGACCTATATACACCCTAAGCGGTCCTCGCTGGTATAAAATGTTGACATGAGAGTAATGGGTTCCATCTTACTTGCAGGGTGTTGTGCTTGAAACGTAGCAATAATGCAGTTTAAAATCTAAATTTCAAAGCCAATTTTACGATTTGTGTGAAGAGCAAGATAAAGGGAAAGTATTTATTTCATACATGTGTATCACGTGCACTACTTCAGTGTATAAAAGGTGTGCTTTTAATGGCGCCTGACAAGTTTAAAAAAGGCCGGACTTCCGACCGAATCGCGTTACTTGACAAACTGTTTGCGTCAATAAGAAAGTGCCAAGGAATCCCGTGCTGTGTCAGCCCTGTTCTTCAATTTTTGGAGCAGGAATGGGAGGAATATATATATGTGTGTGTATTATGTATGTGTATATATATATATATATATATATATATATATATATATATCGCATCCAAAATCGGTTCACTTTATCCAGGTTATAGGCGCTCCACAAGGTGCGTAGCCCACGCGGTTGAACCAAACCGCTAAACATGTAGCAAATCCTCCATTACAGAGAGATAAGGGTCGCACTCCAGCAATTATAAACCAGTGATTAATTTATTTTTAAATCATTTGAGTCAGCAAACACAGACCAAAACCTTTTTTTTTTTTTTTTTATAAACCAGTGATTAATTTATTTTTAAATCATTTGAGTCAGCAAACACAGACCAAAACCAACGCGTTTCGGTATTCCCACGATACCTTGTTCACAGTTACTTTGTAACACGATCTGGCTTGTTTTTTAAAACAACAATTCCAGGAAAACCTGTTACATCATTTCCTGTTTGTCAAGGGTATTACTCCTCAGACTTCTGGGAGATGTAGTCCCCTAATATAAAAGTGATAATGTTTAACAAATTTAAAGTGACTATATTAAAAATTTGTGAAGAGAGCTTTTTTCCATTCCAAATTACATAAGATGAAATGAAATAAAAATAATGATAATTTCAAATTTACCACTACACACTCAATCATCTGTTGTTACATATTTGCATGAGTTCAAGGTTGTTTACATTGATTAAATGAAAGATAAGTGTCCGTTCGTTATAGTTTTCTCATGTCCAACGGGGGTCACCAATTGTTGGAATTCTTATGACACCACTCATAGGGTTTTTTCGAAGGTATATCCATTAGTTGGAACACAGTATTTCAGTTGCTAAAGGACCTTTATATATACTTGAAGTTTATTTCATTGGACAGATTTATCCCCTCCAGTGGGGTGATATATATCTTTCATATGATCATCTTTTCCTTCCCTTCAGTGGGTGTGGTCATCCTTGCATGTTGTTTTTTAATGATGATCGGTTTGTGTGGTAAGCGATATAATCTGCACCTTAAGAGAGGCTGATTCTCGAATTAGATATGTATGTACAGTTCCTCCGATTGATTTAAACCATATGGTGTCATACTTCTCAGATTTAATATGTGACGTGATTCCTGTTGTCTCAGTCTTTTCTCCCTATTTCCTCCTCGTACATTAGTTGGTATAGTTTCTATCCCATAGAACTTTAACAATTTCCAATTGCTGCTGTGGTGTGTTTCCATATGTCTGGCCACCGCATTGTTCTTGTCTTGGTTTTTTGTGGCACGTACATGCTCCAGTATTCTTTTCTTTAGCTCACATATGGTGCTTCCCACATATTTTAACATACAAGGGCACTCCATTACATATACAGTGTATTGACTTTTGCAAGTGATGCGTTCTCTGATTTTCCAGGTTTTGTTGTTTACCATCATCACCTCTGTGGTGGGTTTTGCTATTTGGCATACTTTACATGTTTGACATTTGATAAAACCCTTTGTTTTGAGCCATGTGTCTTTCTGTTGGGTTGCTTTAAAATGGCTGTGCACCAACTGATCCTTCAAATTTTTCGCTCTACGATATGTTACTACTGGGTGTGGTCCCATTCTTTCTGCTATTGTTGCATCCAACTGTAAGATCTTCCAGTTCCTTTTTATAATACCCACAATCTCCTTGGATTCTTGAGTGAAATCCATTATTAATCTTATGGGTTCCAGATCAGATTGTTTTTCCTCCTTTGTTGGTAGAGTCAGACATTCCTCTCTTGGTCTCTCATTTGCTCTTGTCCAGCATCTATTTACAATTTTTTTGTTATATTTCCTCTCTTTGAATCTCTTTATTGTTCCAGCACTGTGTCTCTTCCATTCTTCCTCCTCACTGCAGATTCTACGTAAGCGGAGGAACTCTCCATATGGTATACTGGATAGTAAGGATGGCTGGTGGAAACTTGTTGCTTCCAAAGTGGCATTCGTTGCTGTGGTCTTACGATGAAGTGTGGTTTCCAAATGATTGTTTTTCACATAAATTTCCACATCCAAGAAGGTTACTTTCTCTTTATTGATTTCATATGTGAATTTTAAACTGGGTATGCTGTTGTTCAAGATTTCAAAATAGTTTTGGAAATCAATCTCATCCCCATTCCAGATGATCAAAAGATCATCTATGAATCGTGTCCAACTGACAATCCTTTTGGTATGTTTTTCCAGCTTGCTGTGCCACGCAATTTCATTCTCCCACCATCCCATCGTCATACAGGCGTAACTTGGGCTAAAGGAGAAACCCATAGCTGCTACGTTTCGCTGGCGGTATAGATCATCACCGAATAGAAAAACATTACAAGTGAGACTTAGAGAGATCATGTCCATCAACATTTCATTGTGTTCTTTATAGTGGATGTTTCTTTCCTGTAGGAAATAATTGCAAGCTTTAAGGCCCAAGGTGTTATCAATGTTGGTATATAATGCGATCACATCCATTGTGATCAGGTGGTAAGTGCTTCGCCAATCAATGTTTTGTAAAATCCTGAGTAAATCAGTTGTATCCTTGATATATGATCTCAGGTTTGCCACATATGGGATAAGAAAGTAATCAATGTAACTTGCCATGGGTTCTAGAAGGGAGCCTTTCGCTGACAGAATCGGTCTCCCTGGTGGTTCTTTTGGGTCTTTATGTAATTTTGGAAGAAAATACATGGTTGCCAATGTTGGGAAATCTACCGATAGGTATTTGCTTTCTTCTTCATTGATCAGATTTTTTGATACCCACATTCTGAGTTTTAGATCAATTTCATTTTTGATAGACTTGGTAGGATTTGTTTGTAGTTTTTCATAATATGTGATATCTTTTAGTTGACGATGGGCTTCTGTGATGTATGATACTCGGTCCCATACCACCACATTTCCGCCCTTATCAGCCATTTTGATCTCTATTTGATGGTCATTAGATAGTTTTTTCAGGGCTTCCCTTTCCATTTTGGTTAAGTTGTCTTTATATCTGGGTTTGTTCATTTTGTAGAGATCATGAATAACAGCTTCTTGAAACAGATCTATCTTATTTCCCGGGGCTAGCTGCGGGTAGAATTTCGATTTGGGTCGTTTTTTGCTCAAACCTGCCCCTAGTTGTGGACACGCTGTATTCAAAGATATCTCTTCCCCTTCTTCTGCGTTTAAATTGAGTAAGGTTAAAAAGTCATTTGAATCCTTTGCCAGAAGTGTGGATATGGGTTTTTCCATTGTTTTTATTGGTCTTTGTCTGTTCTGATTTTCCAAGAAATGTTTCGCCAATTTGATTTTCCGTATGTATAGATATAAATCTATCCTTGTTTGTGCGAGATCCATTCTTTGTGTTGGGCAGTAATTAATGCCTCTTTTTAGGAGTGAGATTTCAGCTGAGGATAGTTCACGTTTAGAGAGGTTCACCACTTGAAGTTCATTCATTATAGGTCCTTCCTCTGTCTCATACTCCTGGTTTTCGTACCAATCCTTTCGGATGAGCTGTTTGCATCTTCGTCCCCTTCGTTTCGTTTTCCTTGATATCGTTGATATCGTGGTTTGCCTCTTCCTCGTGATTGTCGTTGCGCCATTTGATTTTGCTCCCAGTGGCGTTGTTGGAGGACTAGGCGAATGTCCCCTAAAAAAACTGATTTTGCACCTTCCATTGGGGTATCAAGTTCACCTCCACTCTGGTCCGTGGATGTTAATGAAGATAGGCTGCTTATTGCACCTGCATCACTACTTGCCAACCCATGCTGTTTGAAAGGGTCAAATTTGCAGGCAAAGGTGAAGATCCGTCCTTCGGAATAGTCAATGGTGTCTCGTACAAATTTATTATGCTTGCGCTGTCTAACTACATCCTCATGCTTATCAATTTGTTGTTCCAGATCATTTTTGAATTTTATCATTTCTGTGTTCAATTTAAGGGATTCCAATTCCTTCTCCACTTCTAGCAATTGTTCCTTGATTTTTTGTAATGCTATCTCAATATGTTTCACGAGTATTGTAATTAAGCCCAAAGATGAATTCAAGGTATGTTCGCCCCATTCTTGTAGCAGATCATTTGTTGCATCCTGATGGCTGGGCATTAACATGATTCTGAGTCCCCTCGGGACCCGTTGCACTTCCAAGTATTTCTTTAATGCTATCATTTCCCAAGATTTATTAATTTCTTTTTTGCTCAGTTTTTCCCATGACCGTAATTTACTTTTGATATCCGTTTTGCCAGATGTGTTTTGTATATCGGGTTCCTTTTGCATACTTCCTTTTCGAACATGGTTGTTAATTGTTCCTTTCGTTTAGCCTCCCTTTTTTCCATTTTTTTTGTCTGTGTTGTAAGCGCTTGACTCGACAATTGTTTATTTATTCTGTCTTCCGTTGCAAAGGTTTATCTTTTTCTGCTGTTGGGATTCCGTTTTGAGCGACAAAGATTAGTAGTGTCTTTTACAGTTGCCTGTTTCAATTGAAAACTTATATTGCAATCAGCTTTAAAACTACTTTGTCCAACAGTCCCCACTTGATAGCCGATGAGGCAGATTTCACTTGCTTAAACGTTTTGTAATAGGCGCAAAACTTACAGGATTTTACAATATCACGTTCTTACCTCGGGATTTCTCTACCGGGTGACGTGCATCCACCTCGTTTGCGTTTTTAGTCCAGGAAAAACTTCTGTTTGTCGGCGAGCACCAACCCGGATCTCATATCGCATCCAAAATCGGTTCACTTTATCCAGGTTATAGGCGCTCCACAAGGTGCGTAGCCCACGCGGTTGAACCAAACCGCTAAACATGTAGCAAATCCTCCATTACAGAGAGATAAGGGTCGCACTCCAGCAATTATAAACCAGTGATTAATTTATTTTTAAATCATTTGAGTCAGCAAACACAGACCAAAACTTTTTTTTTTTTTATAAACCAGTGATTAATTTATTTTTAAATCATTTGAGTCAGCAAACACAGACCAAAACCAACGCGTTTCGGTATTCCCACGATACCTTGTTCACAGTTACTTTGTAACACGATCTGGCTTGTTTTTTTAAAACAACAATTCCAGGAAAACCTGTTACATCATTTCCTGTTTGTCAAGGGTATTACTCCTCAGACTTCTGGGAGATGTAGTCCCCTAATATAAAAGTGATAATGTTTAACAAATTTAAAGTGACTATATTAAAAATTTGTGAAGAGAGCTTTTTTCCATTCCAAATTACATAAGATGAAATGAAATAAAAATAATGATAATTTCAAATTTACCACTACACACTCAATCATCTGTTGTTACATATTTGCATGAGTTCAAGGTTGTTTACATTGATTAAATGAAAGATAAGTGTCCGTTCGTTATAGTTTTCTCATGTCCAACGGGGGTCACCAATTGTTGGAATTCTTATGACACCACTCATAGGGTTTTTTCGAAGGTATATCCATTAGTTGGAACACAGTATTTCAGTTGCTAAAGGACCTTTATATATACTTGAAGTTTATTTCATTGGACAGATTTATCCCCTCCAGTGGGGTGATATATATCTTTCATATGATCATCTTTTCCTTCCCTTCAGTGGGTGTGGTCATCCTTGCATGTTGTTTTTTAATGATGATCGGTTTGTGTGGTAAGTCGATATAATCTGCACCTTAAGAGAGGCTGATTCTCGAATTAGATATGTATGTACAGTTCCTCCGATTGATTTAAACCATATGGTGTCATACTTCTCAGATTTAATATGTGACGTGATTCCTGTTGTCTCAGTCTTTTCTCCCTATTTTCTCCTCGTACATTAGTTGGTATAGTTTCTATCCCATAGAACTTTAACAATTTCCAATTGCTGCTGTGGTGTGTTTCCATATGTCTGGCCACCGCATTGTTCTTGTCTTGGTTTTTTGTGGCACGTACATGCTCCAGTATTCTTTTCTTTAGCTCACATATGGTGCTTCCCACATATTTTAACATACAAGGGCACTCCATTACATATACAGTGTATTGACTTTTGCAAGTGATGCGTTCTCTGATTTTCCAGGTTTTGTTGTTTACCATCATCACCTCTGTGGTGGGTTTTGCTATTTGGCATACTTTACATGTTTGACATTTGATAAAACCCTTTGTTTTGAGCCATGTGTCTTTCTGTTGGGTTGCTTTAAAATGGTTGCTGCTAAACTTCAGCCTCACCAAATCAGTCACGTCGTTCCTTGCGGTGCTCTGTAATCAAGGCAACCGGACCTGCACTTGCAGTGGGGCGTCTTCGTGACCGGAGCGGGCCACTTACAAATCCAAACGAAAAACTGCTCACAAGCAACAGCAGCAACCACTATGGACAATATACTTACCTACAAACTACATTAAGCAACGTGCATTGGATGCCGATCCTCCCTCAAGGGCGGGACTATAAATAAACGAGGTGAATTATTGCAGCTGTTCCTTTCCCCAGAGGCCAGCCAGTGATCAAGGGAAAATATTTCCAGAAACGCGTATGGCAACATGGCTCAAAGACACTATGCTTTAAGACCTTCGCTTGGGAAAGCATTACCTGTTTTGCTGCTGCCTGCCAATAAAGACAGTGAAATCCACATCGTGTTTGGCGCCTTCACTGTTTGAGCAGTTTTTCGTTTGGATTTGTAAGTGGCCCGCTCCGGTCACGAAGACGCCCCACTGCAAGTGCAGGTCCGGTTGCCTTGATTGCAGAGCACCGCAATGAACGACGTGACTGATTTGGTGAGGCTGAAGTTTAGCAGCAAAGCGGTTTTGCACAGAACGAGCGACCTAATGGCTTTTAATAATTTTGTGAAAGCTTAAGCAACAGCAGCAACCACTATGGACAATATACTTACCTACAAACTACATTAACCAACGTGCATTGGATGCCGATCCTCCCTCAATGGCGGGACTATAAATAAACGAGGTGAATTATTGCAGCTGTTCCTTTTCCCAGAGGCCAGCCAGTGATCAAGGGAAAATATTTCCAGAAATGCGTATGGCAACATGGGTCAAAGACACTATGCTTTAAGACCTTCGCTTGGGAAAGCATTACCTGTTTTGCTGCTGCCTGCCAATAAAGACAGTGAAATCCACGTCGTGTGTGGCGCCTTCACTGTGTGAGCAGTTTTTCGTTTGGATTTGTAAGTGGCCCGCTCCGGTCACGAAGACGCCCCGCTGCAAGTGCAGGTCCGGTTGCCTTGATTACAGAGCACCGCAAGGAACGACGTGACTGATTTGGTGAGGCTGAAGTTTAGCAGCAAACCGGTTTTGCACAGAACGAGCGACTCAATGGCTTTTAATAATTTTGTGAAAGCTTAAGCAACAGCAGCAACCACTATGGACAATATACTTACCTACAAACTACATTAACCAACGTGCATTGGATGCCGATCCTCCCTCAAGGGCGGGACTACAAATAAACGAGGTGAATTATTGCAGCTGTTCCTTTCCCCAGAGGCCAGCCAGTGATCAAGGGAAAATATTTCCAGAAACGCGTATGGCAACATGGCTCAAAGACACTATGCTTTAAGACCTTCGCTTGGGAAAGCATTACCTGTTTTGCTGCTGCCTGCCAATAAAGACAGTGAAATCCACGTCGTGTGTGGCGCCTTCACTGTGTGAGCAGTTTTTCGTTTGGATTTGTAAGTGGCCCGCTCCGGTCACGACGACGCCCCACTGCAAGTGCAGGTCCGGTTGCCTTGATTACAGAGCACCGCAAGGAACGACGTGACTGATTTGGTGAGGCTGAAGTTTAGCAGCAAAGCGGTTTTGCACAGAACGAGCGACCCAATGGCTTTTAATAATTTTGTGAAAGCTTAAGCAACAGCAGCAACCACTATGGACAATATACTTACCTACAAACTACATTAACCATCGTGCATTGGATGCCGATCCTCCCTCAAGGGCGGGACTATAAATAAACAAGGTGAATTATTGCAGCTGTTCCTTTCCCCAGAGGCCAGCCAGTGATCAAGGGAAAATATTTCCAGAAACGCGTATGGCAACATGGCTCAAAGACACTATGCTTTAAGACCTTCGCTTGGGAAAGCATTACCTGTTTTGCTGCTGCCTGCCAATAAAGACAGTGAAATCCACGTCGTGTGTGGCGCCTTCACTGTGTGAGCAGTTTTTCGTTTGGATTTGTAAGTGGCCCGCTCCGGTCACGAAGACGCCCCACTGCAAGTGCAGGTCCGGTTGCCTTGATTACAGAGCACCGCAAGGAACGACGTGACTGATTTGGTGAGGCTGAAGTTTAGCAGCAAAGCGGTTTTGCACAGAACGAGCGACCCAATGGCTTTTAATAATTTTGTGAAAGCTTAAGCAACAGCAGCAACCACTATGGACAATATACTTACCTACAAACTACATTAACCAACGTGCATTGGATGCCGATCCTCCCTCAAGGGCGGGACTATAAATAAACGAGGTGAATTATTGCAGCTGTTCCTTTCCCCAGAGGCCAGCCAGTGATCAAGGGAAAATATTTCCAGAAACGCGTATGGCAACATGGCTCAAAGACACTATGCTTTAAGACCTTCGCTTGGGAAACCATTACCTGTTTTGCTGCTGCCTGCCAATAAAGACAGTGAAATCCACGTCGTGTGTGGCGCCTTCACTGTGTGAGCAGTTTTTCGTTTGGATTTGTAAGTGGCCCGCTCCGGTCACGAAGACGCCCCACTGCAAGTGCAGGTCCGGTTGCCTTGATTACAGAGCACCGGAAGGAACGACGTGACTGATTTGGTGAGGCTGAAGTTTAGCAGCAAAGCGGTTTTGCACAGAACGAGCGACCCAATGGCTTTTAATAATTTTGTGAAAGCTTAAGCAACAGCAGCAACCACTATGGACAATATACTTACCTACAAACTACATTAACCAACGTGCATTGGATGCCGATCCTCCCTCAAGGGCGGGACTATAAATAAACGAGGTGAATTATTGCAGCTGTTCCTTTCCCCAGAGGCCAGCCAGTGATCAAGGGAAAATATTTCCAGAAACGCGTATGGCAACATGGCTCAAAGACACTATGCTTTAAGACCTTCGCTTGGGAAAGCATTACCTGTTTTGCTGCTGCCTGCCAATAAAGACAGTGAAATCCACGTCGTGTGTGGCGCCTTCACTGTGTGAGCAGTTTTTCGTTTGGATATATATATATATATATATATAAATATATACTGCTAGCTTCGCCGCGAAGACCACTCAGTCCCAAAAAGACGAAATGCAGACCCGTTGATGATGCGTTGTTAAGTTTATTCAAAATTGCCCAGCACCACCGCCATGAAGCGTTTCGGGCAACTCAATGCCCTTGATCACATGACATATATATATATAAAGATAAAGGTGGTAATGTGGTCATCTGGCCAAAAAATCCATAAATGGAAGAGGCACTGCTACAATTGGTTGATCGCAATTGTTATAAGCTAAGCAACAAATTGGTTACTAAAGCAGCACAGAACGAATTGTTTGCCAAACTGTTAGCATGGAAAAGCGTGGGTCTAATCAATCATGACGAGCTTAAATTTCTTAAAAACGACTACCCAATTATGCCTGTGATTTATTTTATCCCAAAAATTCACAAGGATATTCTACGACCTCCAGGCAGGCCCATTATTTCCGCCTAACAGAGTTTACTTGAAAATGTTTCTATATACAGTGACTCCTTCCTCTAAGAGCATGTAAAGGCCCATCCGTCATACATACAGGATACTATGGACTTTTAAAAAAATGCATGATTTCCATTGGCAAAAAGACTATCTACTAATATCAATGGATGTCTCCAACCTGTATACTTCAATTCATCATCATGACGGGTTAAGGGCACTTGAACATTTTCTTGGCACCAGACCCATTGAATTTTATTCGCACAATAAGATGTTGATTGATCTGACAAAATTCTGCTTGGAAAATAACTACTTTTTGTTCCAGCAACAGGTCTATCATCAAGTGAGGGGCGTAGCAATGAGAGCGAGCTTTTCGCTGAGTTATGCCTGCCTCCACATGGGGTGGTGGGAGGAGAAGATTTTAAAAACTCTGTATGAGGACATAATGGCAAATAATGTGATAAAATGGGTTCGTTTTATTGATGATTTGTTTCTGATTTGGCGCGGCGACAGACACAATGCAGAGTATTTTATAACCAAACTAAATTGCAACAACATAAATCTGCACTTCACTTACAACATCAGTTAGAGTTCCATCTGTTTCCTAGATGTAGAAGTATATGTGGCAGACGGCAGGTTACAAACGAAATTGCATCGGAAACCTACTACAGGGAACACTATACTAAATTCTAGTAGCTTTCACCCAAAACATACCATCTGCAGCATACCGTATGGAGAAATGCTGCCGATACGTAGAATATGCAGCAATGAAGATGATCTAAGAACGCACAGGAGGAATGCAAATGTCGCTTCCTGGCCAGAGGCTACTCAGGACACACCGTTGATGAGGCTATATGCCACACTAGAGGCCTGTCCCGAGATGATTTATTGCTCAAACCATCAGGCAGTAAGAACAAAGGGGTAAACAGAGCAGGAACAGTTGACAGCAACCCTCGGATGATTTGAGGAAAATCATCAAAAAGAACTGGCACTTAGTGCGAAGTGATCAGGTTATTGGGGAGAAACTCCCAACTACTCCACTGATTACATTCAGAAAGGCCCCCAGTACAAGTGACTTCTTAGTCAGTAACAGTCCTGAGATCCAAACAAGTGCCAATTGGATGACAGACCGCAAAGGTTTCGTCCGGTGTACAGTGTGCAAAGCTTGCAAATATGGTGTGAGTAAAACCTCTTCTACACTACTTTCAAGGATGGGCCTACTAAAATAGCCAAGTTTCTAACATGCAAAACTGAATTTGCTGTGTACGTGCTGGAATGCTCTTGTGGACTGCGGTATGTGGGCAGCACAAGACTGCAGGTCCACAAGAGAATACTCCAGCACCTTCGGGCCATAACTAATTCGGATACAACGTATCCGGTGGCCCGCCATTTCAAAGAGGTCCATGCCAACAATCTTGACCATTTGAAATACTTTGTGGTGGATTCTGTTCCACCACTAAGACGAGGAGGCAACAGAGATGCAATACTGAGACGGTTGGAGACCAGGTTTATCCTAGAATTCGACAGTAAAAGCCCACAGGGGCTGAACACTACTGAAGACTTGCACAAATGGCTATAGCTCAATCTCAGGAATTTAGCTAGCTTTATGCCTTACGAAAGCAGAATATACCGGATTTTGATTTTAATAAGCTGTTCCTCCTTCCGATATACCCCCTCTTTTTTCCTTGTTTTATTGTGAACTTGGATTCATATTGGACATTTTCACAATCAGCACTTTAGGGCACTTTTGCACGTTATTTGCGTGGAAATGCTCGGTGAGCAACCAGAACACGCAAATCAGCACTTCTTCTGCAATTTTGCACGCACTTCTGCACTTTACAAGTAGCGGGCTATATGCCCATACGGGCAAAATATTTATTTGCACACTTATGGTATGACTGATCTTACAAATATTCTCCAAATGGCGATCATGTACTATGTACTAATCTGACAATGTAATGTAGGATTGGGCATGACCTGTTACAGTAAAAGAATAGGTTACAGGTGTATTCAGCACATGCGCTAAAAAGGTTTTTGAATGATTTTTACTGTGTGTACACTACCTCAATGTATTTATACAGAAATGTTTGCGTAATTTGCACATGGTTTTAACATTCATCAAATTATGCATTATGCTTATAAGATGTTTTTTTAACTGTGTGTACGCTATTTATACTTTTAATGTATTTATACAGAAATGAGGCGTATTTTGCACATAGTTTTAACAACATGTACGGATCAGTATTTTGTTATGTACATAAGCCTGCAAAAACTTGTAATGTGGAAATCGGAATTCAGACGGGTAGTCTGTTCTCTGTATTCATTAAGTTTATTTGCACTGAGCACTTTAAATGGGGGTGGTAACGATAGCATGTCATGTGATCAAGGCCCCTGGTGGGTCGAAACGGTAAACAGACATAATATCGAATTTTTAATATCGAATTGCCAAAATATCAAGTTTTTAATATAGAATGGACAGAATATCAAATTGCCAAAATATAGTGGTTAAGAATATCGAAATTCAGGTAAGAAATATCGATTGTCAAAATATCGACAGTCATAATATAGTTGTTAAAAATATCGAATTTTTTATAGTGTTTTAAGTGTTAGTATATGTGTTAAAAGTATGTATTATTTTTGTAATGTATGTTTTAATTTTTTTAAAGTAATGAATTTTATGTTATTTAATTTTTGCGTAATTTAATTCTGTAGCGGGTTGTGGGTTTATAGGGGAATAGGGTGGGAAGTAATTTAATTATAGTAAATTAAATATTAATTTTTAGGAATTATTAATTATATTTAATTTAATTTTGCGTTTTAGTTCTGTAGCGGGTTGTGGGTTTATAGGGGAATAGGGTGGGAAGAAATTTAAATGTAATTAAGTAATTATTTAATTTTATGTATTGGTATTGATAAATAATTCATTGTTTTTTTTTTTTCCTCATTTGCCTCCAACCTCAGACAACTAGAAGGTTAGGGAAGTCGCCACTGTTACTCAATTTTGAGACGTAGGCCCTCGAGGTGTCACCCGCCTACCAATAGCAAATAATCCCCCTTCATGTTGCTGACCTCTCATTATCGAGGAGAGGGTGGTCTCACTCTCTGCCGATTACTCACAACCGGTGACTGTTGCTTAAGGCCCACCCGAAATCGACAGTGGGAAGAACCAGAGGACGAGGCCCAGCATAGTCTGAGAGCTTCCCATGAGGCTTAATCATAGGATAAAGGAGCATTTATCAACATTCATTAACCGAGAGACCAATTTATGAGACAATCCCATACGGCTTTCTTTCTACTATTTTTCAGTCTGGCCAGATCAGTCTTGGAGGTTTTATACAAGGAGGACAACCAGTCTGAGTATGTGGGGTTGTGACCTCAACCCATTTCTTACATATTTCTCGTCTTGCCAACAAGATAGAATAAAACAGGAAACTCCTGCTCAGGCCTCTAATTTCATTTGATATACCAAAAATAATAAGACCAAGAGAAACGTGAACTGGGAGCCCCAAGATATCTGTTAAGGTGTTCCTTACTCTCTCCCAGAAAACTTGGATGGCTGGGCAATCCCAAAACATGTGTGTATCCGAGGCATTCACCATACCGCATTTTTTGCAACTAACAGGGGGACCCTTGGCAATTTTAGAAAGTCTAGCTGGGGATAAATAAGCTCTGTGTGTGGTGGAATAGTGGTTTCTCCTGAACCAGGCTGGCTTTACGACTGCAAATAAGATATTAAAAGAGGTTTGCCACAGATCTACCCAATCTGTATCTAGTATTAATGCTCCCCACAGTTCTTCTGCTAGCCTAAAATCCCCGTCTATGGCCTCTTCAATAGACCAATAAAAGAAAGATACTTCCCTCTTTCCTGTCGGCCTCTGTACCAGTTGCTCTTCCAGCTCATTCCCTTCACCTATAGGTTTTTTAAGACTCTGGGACCAGCTTTTTAATTGTAGATATTTAAATCTCGACATGCCCTCCTCCAATTTGTCATTTAATAATGCCCAAGGTAAAAGTGAGCCCTCCGCAGCTAAGTCTCCCCACACTAAAAAACCAGCTGTTTTAAGAGAGGCTGCCAATTTATCTTTCAAACAGCTTGGGACCCCCGGGGAATCCCACAGTGGAGCCAGACTTGAAAAATAGCCCAAGCCCGTGCATTGTTTAATTTTGGCCCATGTACGGGCCGCACTCAATAAGACTTTCAATTTTATTTTCTTGAAAAATTTCTGGTCTCCATATTTAAAAAGAAAACTCTCTTTAGATAATCCTACTTGATCTAACATGATCAAAAACATTACCCCCCTCCCCGATAAATCTGGGGATTTCAACAACATTCTTGAATGCATCAGCTGGAAAGCCCAGGCGTAGTACTGTAAATCTGGTAATGTGAGGCCCCCTTTTTCCCTCCTACGCCTTAGCTTTTTCCAGGATATCCTCACTGCTTTATAGGCCCACACAAATGAATTGATAGATTGCTGGAGTTTATCAATTGCCTGTTTCTCAAAATATAAAGGGATGGTATTAAAAAGAAAAGTAACTTTTGGAAGGATTACCATCTTGATTAAATTAATTCTACCCAAAATGGTCAAAGGAAGATGGGCCCAAGATTTCAAAAGTTTCTGACACTCTCTCGAAACATTCAAGAGGTTAGTCTTCGCAATCTTTTCTATATTCTGGACTATCTTCACACCCAAATATCTCATCTCGCTCCTAATAGGATGTCGACACCCCGGCAAATTCCATGACATAATCTCTGTTTTTCCTGCATTAACTTCGTATCCCGAGACTTGACCAAAATCCTGTGCTAAGCGAATAACGTTGGAAAAGGACTCCTCCAGATCTGATGAAAGAATTAATACGTCATCCGCATACAGGGCTACCTTTCTCTCCCAGGCGCCACATTTAAATGGTGTAATACCCGTCTCCTCTCTGAGACGTTGAGCAAAAGGCTCTATGTACATGTCAAATAGGAGAGGGGAGAGGGGGTAGCCCTGTCTGGTTCCTCTTTCAATCTTAAAGGGTTTGGTCAAATTTCCATTGACCAAAAGTCTCGCTCGAAGGGCTACTATATATAAGATTAATAACTCGACTAAACTTTGGCCCAAAATTAAACTTCTCCAGTACCGCGGCTAGGTAGTTCCAGTTGACCCTATCGAAAGCCTTGGTGGCGTCCAATGTCATTGCTGCTAGAGGAAGTGAAAAAGTGGAGGCAAAATCAATGGCTCCTATGAAATCATGGGTGAGATCAAAAAGATTCCTACCTCTCAAAAAACCCTTCTGATCTGGATGCAGCAAACCACCTGCCCCCACCCCTAACCTATCAGCCAAAATTCTGGTAAAAACCTTATAGTCGGTATTTAAAAGTGAAATAGGTCTATATGACCCACAATGAGCTGGAGGCTTCCCAGGTTTTAAAATCAATGTTATGGTGGCTTCTCCCCATGAGATAGGGGGTCTAACTCCTTCTAGTAGTATTTTATTGAAGAGGGTTGTCATTGTCGGAATCACTACCTCCCCCAGGACTCTGTATAACTCTACAGGAAGGCCATCCAGCCCCGCCGCTTTACCCGCCTTACAAGCAGAAATGGCCTTCCTTACCTCCTGTTGAGATATCTCTAACTCTAAGTTTTCTCGTTGGGAGGAGTTTAAGGAGGCATGGTTGATCTGATTCTGCCATTCCCGTGCACGGTTGCTATCTACCTCATTTTCTTCTTTGTACAGATCTTGAAAGAAAGTGAAAAAGGCTTCTCTGATCTCTTCATCACTGACTACCGATGAATTAGTGTATTCATTGTCAATTTGTTTTATAAAATTTCGTACTCTGTCGGTTTTGGCCTTCCAAACCAAGAGTTTACTAGCCCCCTCACCATATTCAAAATGGGCAAGCTTGCTAGCTTCCCATCGTGTCGCGATCCTGGCCTGCATAATATTTTCTAAGTGATCCCTCAAAGTTCTCAGTTTCACAGCGTGTGCCTGACAAGCTACTTGATCTACCTCATTGTTGATCTTTCTTTCAACCTCCTTCATTTCACACTCAATGTGTGCAACTTCCTCCCTGTACTGTCTGTTTTTATAAGAGGTCCTACTTGTTATTAACCCTCTCAGGTAAGACTTCAGGGCATCCCACACCACCGGAATCTCTGCCAAACCTACATTTATATTTAGGAAAACTCTGTCTCCTGAGACAGGTAACAAGTTTCTGATTCATCTAGAAGAAGTGTACGGTCTAGTGTCCACACCCTCAATTGTTCTTTTTACCAAGTTAAGATCCATCCACACCACCGCGTGATCTGATAGGTGAGTTGTCAAATAGCCTATGTCTTTAACTCTACCCCTTAAATCATTACTAATCAAAATATAGTCAATCCTGGATTTATGCCCGTATTTCCGATTATAAAATGATACACCTAATTGAGTCCCTGATCTTTATCTCCAAATATCAGATAAGGCATTCTGTCTCATCATCAGCTGAAGGTATGTCCTTGATTTGGACAAAACATTTGCCCTACTACTTAGTGATTTATCCAGTTGAGGATTTAAGACTATGTTAAAATCTCCGGCTAAAATGGTCGAATCTGGGAATCCCAACAAGTTAGCAAAGATAATTTTCAATGTAGAGGGGTCATCCTGGTTGGGACCATAATAGCCTACCACTGTCAAGCAACAATCCTGAACAAGTAATTTAACAGTCACCCACCTGCCACTTGAATCTGCCTTAGTATCTAAAAGACGAGCTTTTGCTTGTTTTTTTACTATGATGGCTACCCCCCTAATGTTAGCACTTTGACAGGAACTAACACAGTGTTCCACCCATCTAAGCTTCCCACAGATCCCCTTTATTTCTTCTCTCAGGAGATGTGTTTCCTGTAAGATAATTATCTGAGCGGGGGAGTCCTTAAGATATTGAAGAATTTTTTCCCTCCTGCTTTTAACCCGGAGACCATTAACATTCCAGGACAAACATTGTAACGTTTTCATGATAGGTTAAAAAGCAAAACCCTGAATATGCCGAATCTGCCCGAATGTCGACACCAAACCAAGAACAATAACCGATAAAAAAATAATCAGGCCAAGAGGTGAATGAGGATTTAAAAATTTTTTTTTTTTTACCCCAATGCTCCCCCTCCCGTGCTCCCCCTACTCTACCCTTGAAACCCTCCCCGGAGAACCCTACCCCCATTTACCTGGACTATGAGTCCAGATTCTGCCTGCCGGGGTACCCTACTCTGTCCCTGACTGTAACAAATTACTAAAGTAAGCAAACAGTCAAAACAGCAAACAGCTAAAAAAAAAAAAAAAAACTCTCGCCATTAATAATATTGTTTCTAATCTTATGGTAGTGTTATGTTGTGGTTTATATATTATACTGTGACCCTTGTGACCCCCTGAACCCTGTGTATTCTAAATTGACCCAGTTCCCAACCCTATTTCTCTCATGTATATCTTAACACTGAGGGGCCGATTCCAC